>QRFJ01001028.1:0-51153 GCA_006176705.1 Cocos nucifera | reverse complement strand
AGTTGACCATGTATGATGACAATGTACATAAATATCCGGTTGTGCTCAGAGCGAAATTCATCCAGATCTGAAAGGAACGCTAGGTGACCAGCATCCTTAGTTGCAGATATAAAGGTCTGATAGGGATAGAGACCGAATGAGGATGCTAGGAACTTTCACGAGAAGATGTTACAATAGAGAAGTTACTAATAGGTTTAGTATGAAAAACTCTCAAGAGGGATTGAATACCGACTCAGTACAATGGTAATTTCATACTTTCCAAGAAAGATGTGCCCCTAAGGCTACACCTGAGGAAAACCAGAACGCATATGAGCAAGATTCCTTAATGCTTCTGCATAAGGGGAGCCTCGACTATGGTATGCATGCTCATGTACAGCGACTGATATAGGTCCGCATGCTAAATGGAGTGTAGCAAGCGAGTATATGCAGTCAAATCGCCGAGATGAAAATTCTACTGGACTTCTGTTGAATGTATCCTAAAGGACTTAAGAAGAACTAAAGGATGTAATGTTTGGTCTTTGGTAATGGGAGAACTCCAAGTCCAGGATACACAGACTCAGAATTTTCCATGTCTGATAATAGATGGATACAATAAGTCGACGATAATGGGCAGACTGTTTGTGTGGCAAGTGGTGGTGCTAGTCAGCTGAAAGAGATTTCAAAAACAATGGTGAACCACAACCTCCAAGGTACCACGGATTCGTCAAAGAAGGCGTTGATCGTATAGGCGGAAGTCTGACTCGTCAATTAATAATCAGGCAGATCCACTCACAAAGCCTCGTGTGCCAGAGAAGATTCGAAGCCCACCTTAGAGAAGATTAGGACTAGATTTGTACCAATTGCATTTAGGACAAGTGGGAGTTGTTAGATATATGGTGGGCCTCTAAGAAGCCAGAATTGGCTGACACTTATAAACAATTCTAGGGATAATTTTATAATTTTAATTAAAATTAATAAAGAGTATTTTCTATCATATAATGTGTATTTAAGTGTCTGTGATACATCCTTTAGTTAATGAATGATAATTCATATTTTAAGAGTTAAAATTTAAGACATGAATTCAATATTAACTATCAAAATTTTAACATGGAAGTCATCAGAGGATGGTGATGATCGGAAGGTGTGTATCAATCGCTTTTCTTAGTAGATGAGTCTTGAGTCTACGGTGTGGAGACACAAAGTGAGAGTACATGATACTCTTAGAGAATGAGGCACTGAGCTGACCACCTGAGTAGATCATAGGGAGTCTACTTCTCGTCAATGACTGACTCGATGCTGCTGTAGTGTTCTGATTTCTTGATCTAGGTGCATCGATAATCATTTAGGGTGTTATAGTTTGACTAACCATATACTCGATCTTCAGCCATTGCGCCTAGGGTGTATGTTGGTTATAGCATATATCTTAATGTGAGAATGCATTGTGTGATGGCAAAAAGGAGATCTATCTACCTCGCGTAGATGACGGAGAGCTCTATGATAAGATCAATGAGATGAAGTCATCAGAGCCCTATGGCATGAGCAAGTGTATAAGATGACATAGAAGATTTTTTTTAGATATTTCATTTGCAAACTCAGAATCAAATGATTACAATCTCATATGAGGAACTATGGTTTGACGATTTACCTTACTAATCCTAATGCGGGACTCAAGATAGGAAGGGACTGAATCGACAACAGTAGTGCTGCAGATCTTAAGAGGTCGCATTTCTAGCTCTGATGTGGGTTGACTAGCCCAGATATGTTAGGGTGTCACTGGTTAGATTTGGGAAGCAAGATTAGAGAATGATTTAAGATGATCATGAATGTCATTTCTAGCTGTTCGAATCAGGAAAGAGCGTTCGATCCTCGAAAGAAAGTTTCGGATGATGTCGGATGATTGAGATCATCGACATATCTGCGGCGAGTTTAATCCATACAAAGAACTGGACCCTAAATCTGGGTCACACAATAAGGAATTTGATATTCTGGTGATCAATCAAATTGGACATTTGATCTAGATTCATATTTGAGATCTGAATAAGCATTCAGATTAGGTTGAAAGAAAATCGTGCTAGGCATCGATTGCAAACCTAAGTTCTTCTTTTTCACTATCATAAATAGAGTTGTCCTGTCCTGAGCCAAAGGAGTTTTGTGGCCATCAAACTCAGAGGCCCTTTATATGGTCTGACTAAGAGGTGTTCCAAGTCAGAAAAAGGTTGTCTTATTTGTGGTAAGACATTACTATCATTTCTGAATCAACTGCCATTTTTCTTGTTCTTTGACTTTGGTCAAAAGTCTATCCTTTGACTGGTCCATAGAATGTTGACCATTTGATGAGTTGTTTGACTTTTTGACCACAGTGTCATGGGACCTGATGGAGAGGCTGGTGGGGGCGCTGTTCCTGCCAGGTACCTAGCAAGGAGGGAGGGCGCACGCCACCAGCTAGGCGTGTGCTCCCGAAGGTTTGGATGCGCCTAGGTAGTCCTTGTTGGACAAGGACTCTACCTCCCTTTTCGGATTTCAATGTAAAGTTCTTCTATAGAATCCAGTTTGACTGGTCTTCAGGCACCCTCTAACGAGGAGATCCCAAGGGATTCTATGTCCACCAAGTGATTAGTCTTAGATCTGATTTTCACAACAGTGGTGTGATTGGTTATGGGAAAGAAGAGAGGAGTTGGGTATCACATGTTTAGTCTGTTCAATACAGACCTGGTGCCCTAAAACTCAGATTGTAAACATGAAATCATGTTGAGAAATACAGTATATTCCCATGCCCAGAAGGCAGGGCCTCTCCCTAGCTTCCTCCATGCCCAACGCTCCTTCTGCCTTCTCCTCTCCACAGGTCCAAAAGGGTTTTTTGGACGTTTGGTTGGGTTGCGATCGCAGATTTAAATAGAAAAGCGATGCAAAAGCAAGAAAGGACTGCGTGCTGGCTCTGCAAAGATGACGCTGGATCTTCAAGAAGAAGTTTTTGAGATGAATGTCCTTGCCAGATGTAGATCTAGATTGGATTTTTTGAGACATGGATAAGATGAAGACAGAGGGATCATCCAGATCGCAGCCTGAGTTGTGATGAATCTAGAGATATGAGAGGTCAGGCGCTTGCATGGCTAGATCCAGAACTTTCTGCTGCATATAGGATCATCAACGGATAATAGGATTACCCGATTCAAGGTAAGTTAAATTTGATTTAATTTATCTGAATTTATTTTAATCATTAAAATAATAGGAATCAGATCTGAAATATCTCAGATATGATATAGATCCAAGAGAAAAATTTTTGAAATATATCTCTTGATCTGATCAGATCTGAACGAACCTGGATCAGAAAATCAGGATTTTTCTTCAGTAAGTGGGTCTTCAAAAGAAAAAGAGGCGTATATAGAAAGATGAAGACCTATAAGGCCCATCTGATTATCAAGGGATATCGTCAACATAATAGTATGATGAGACATTTTTTTTCTATGGCAATGCTCAAGTCTATTCAGATCATGGTTGCGATAGTTGTCCATCTGAATTATGAAATCTGATAGATGAATATGAAGATAGCTTTTTTGAATGGAGAACTGGACGAAGAGATGTATATAATACAACTTGAAGGATTTACATCCATAAATGAATCTAAGGTGTGCAAGCTTCAAAGGTCTATTTATGGATTAAAGTAGGCATCTTGAAGTTGGAACATACATTTTGATATCAAAACATATGGCTTCATTAAGAATGGAAAAAAGCCCTGCATATACAAGTGGACTAATGGTCCAGGGATTGTATTTCTTGTGTTGTATGTAGATGACATTCTCTTAATCAAAAATGATGTTCCTACATTATAGAAAATAAAGATCTGGTTATTGTCATAATTCTCCATGAAAGATCTGGGAGAAGCTTCCTACATCTTAGGGATGAAGATCTATAGAGATGGATCTAAGAGGTTGCTCGAATTATCTCAGTCCACGTATATAGATACTGTACTTAAGCGGTTCAGCATTGAGAATTTCAAGAAGGGCTATCTATCGATAGGTCATAAAATTTTTTCTTAAAGAGAGATTGTCCGACAACACCTCAAGAGAGGGAGTGTATGAGAAGAATTTCATATGCTTTGGTAGTGAATTCCATCATATATGTCATGATATGTACAAGACCAGATGTGGTATACTCACTAAGGATAGTGAGTAGATACTAATCTGATCCAAGGGAGAATCATTGAAAGATTGTTAAAATCATTCTAAAGTATTTAAGAAATACTATGGACCAGTGGCTTGTTTATGATGAATCGGATTTGAGACTTATGAGGTTTATAGACTCTAATTTTCAGTCTAATTATGATGATAGTAAAAATGTGTCAGAATATGTGTTTATCCTTAATGATGGAGCTATCTACTAGAAGAATTTTAAGCAGCAAACTATAGCTGACTCAGTTTACGAGATAGAATATGTCACTATATTAGATGCTACCATTGAAGCAGTCTGGCTAAAAAAGTTTATTATCGAGCTTGGAGTGGCATCCTCATGTGATGGTCCAGTTCTGCTCTATCGTAATAGCTATAGGGCCATTGCTCAGATGAAAAAACCGAAGGCACACCAATAGATGAAGCATATTCTATGTTGCTACCATCTTGTTTGAAAGATCGTAGATCGAGATGACATCAATCTTCAAAAGATCGATGAGAAGAAGAACCTTCCCTACCTATTTACTAAAGTCATGATGGTGAAGGAGTTCGACGACTTCAAGTCGAAGATGGGTATTAGATACTGCACCGATTGGCTTTAGTCCATGTAAAAGATTATTGGGAATAGTATCGCAAAGCCAATCATCAGTCTGTTGATGGTTGAGCTATTTTTTGTATTTGTATATAAATTATAATTGAATATATGTTACATTGGCATTTTTCATCATAAATTCTTTGCATCTTCTAATGAACTCCTATGTTGTGATGAAGTCCTTAGGATTATTTAGAAATGATAAAGAAGAATTTATCGTTTAATCCTTAAAACTGTTCACGATCAAATAATACATTATTATCAAGAAAGACAATATTTATCAAGCATAGATCATGGTGTACCATATGGATTGATTATCCTTTTAACCAAGGAGTATGGAGATACTGGTATGGCATTTAGAAGAGATGTAGGGATACATTTGTACTGAACGTTACCAACATCGAAGCTTTTCTGCTATCAAGATTTGCTCCAATAAAATATGGATATAAGTGTTCCTCTGATCTGAGATTATCATAGTGACTTTCAAGCAACTCACTATGCTTTGATGTCGGACTACTTGAATTTCTAATTCAGTGATGAAAGATTTTTGAACACAATCAAGTACTTGAAGAGTCGGTATGTGAATCAAGTGGAACTGACCACTTTGATTTAGAAGTTGTATTCAATTATATTTCAATTGAGCAAAGCCTTAGCCAGGATAGTCTTGGTGAAGAGTCACAGGACTGAATGCATTGAGATACGATATGGATGTATTTTTTAGGATTGATAATTTAACTCTGAATCATCCTAAATACAAAGATCAAAGGGATGAATTATGTGATAACCATATTTACGTAGGTTTTGAATGTTGCTACTGTGACTATTCAACCTATCTAGATGTAGGATATCATTGCTAGATAGTCATTTTGATTGGTACAAAAAACAATTCCTATGCTACCGACTTAAGTTCGAACCTGTGGGGTCACACATATTAGAGATTTCTATCTAATCTGATGGCTGATGAAGAGTCCTACTGGACTGAGACTCTTTGATCGAAAATCCTACTGCATTAGAACTCTGAGTGCTACTTGTCTGAGACTCTATGTGTTAGATATATGTGCCCTAAAAGCCAAAATTGGCTGACACTTGTTGTACACTTCTAAGGATAAAATTATAATTTTGACTATAAATAATAAAATGAATTATTTTCTATCATAATATATAATTAGTGTCTGTGATACATTCCTTGAGTTAATGGTAATGATAATTCTTATTTTCAAGAGTTAAAAATTCAAGACAAGAATTTTCATTATTAACTCATAAAATGCTCCTGATCGTAGGATCATCATGAGGATGGTGATTGATCCGAAAGGTTGGTATACAATCACTTTTCTATAATAGATGAGTCTTGAGTCTATAGTGTAGAGACACTAGAGCGAGAGTACAGATACTCGTTAGAGAATGAGGGCACTGAGCGTGACCACCTCGAGCAGTCATAAGAAAGTCTACCTTCTCGTCAATGACTGACTCGCAAGCTTTGGGGTAGTGTATGTGAATGTGTAGTATTAAGCTAGTTGGTGAGTTGGTACCTCTGTGTTCGTTGGTTAGTGTCATGTTTGGTGGTGTGGTTTGGGTGGGTGTGACGATTTGATTTTTATTGGAGTTGGTCAGTGGTTCTTGTAGTTGTGGATTTTGTTCATTATGGTTTGTTGGCAGTTTTGGGTGGTATTGGTTTGTCGGTTGTTTTGTTTGTATGTTGTTTTTGGTTTTCCTCATGTGCAGTTGTGTTTGGTTTTATGTGTGATGTTGGTGAGACTTTGGGTTTGAATTTTGTGAGGTGTTATAGTGGGTTAGTTTGGAGCTGCATATGATGTCTGTTTGTGATTGGTGTATGGGTACTTGTGTGGGTTGGGTTATTTTGAGATTTTTGTGGGTTTAGGATATATGTAGTGGGTGTGGTAATGATATAGGGTGGATTTTGAGGCTTGGTGTTACTGATTGGTGTTTGGGATGCGTGTTGGATCTTGTGGGTTTGGTTGCTCTTTGGTTTTCGGTGTCGTATTTCTTTGTTGTATTTAGGTTGTGTGGATGAGTTAGTTGGTGGTGATGATACTGATCATTTTGGAAGTGTTTTTTTCGTGTTGGGGGTGTTAGAGATTGTATGGAGGGTATTTTTTATGCTGCGTGACTTTTTTGATTGAATATATATATAATTAATCGTCTCGTTTTGTTCTTTATTTTTTTTGTTGTTGTTGTTTGGAGAGTGGGTGAGTTTTTGTTAGTTTATTTGTTTGGTTTTATTTGCGCGAAGTTTTTTTTTATTGTTATTTTTTTGTTCTTCTGTTGAAATGTTTTTTTGTTTTGATTTCTAATGTGGGTGGTGTCGGTGTTCCATGCTCTCTTTAGTTTTTGAATGAGTGTGGTTTTGGCATTGATTGTGTTTGTTTTTGATTTTTGGTGATTCTCTAGTTGACTGAGTTATGTTTATCTTGAGTGTATTGGTGTTGTTGTGATTTGGGGTTGGTTTTATTGGTCTTTATTTTGTTTTTGTGTTTCTGTTGAGTTGTTTTGTTGTTTGGGGTTGGGGGGTGTTATGGTGGGATTTTTTTTTTGGGTTGACTTTGGTTTTTGTTTGGTGTCTATTTGATATAGTGGTGGGTTAGTGTATTGGTGTAATATGGTGAGATGTGGTTAGGTGTAGGTGTGGATGGGTATGTTTGAACTCTGAGTTGGTATTACCATGGTGTTTTAATAAACTCTCGAGGCTTTCTCGTAGTTCCATTTTTCAAAATTAGTTTTCTTGAAGCTAGATTGTTGTGTTGTTTGTGTTAGGTTGCTGTTGTGGTTTTATTGTGTTTTTGTTTGTTGTGGTGTTTTAGGTTTGGTTTTGTATTTTGTATTTAAATTTATCGGATTTATTGGATGTTCGATATGTTCGCATTAGGTTTTGGTGTTCTTTTTAGAGGTGAATATTAGTTTTTTTCTTGTTTTTATGTTTTTAATTGATTTGCTTTTTAGTTTGGTTTGTGATTATACCTCTAATATTTGTGGAGGTATTCGTGTGGTTTGGTAGAATTTGTTTATTGTTTTTACGCTCGATAATCAGGATGAAGAGAGCAGCCCTGTGGTATCTGATTTGATGATCATTGAGAATCAAGTCCATAATTCCCCATGACCATTCGGGGAGGTCAGAGTAAAATAATAGGAAAGAGTGGGTTTATATCTATTAAGATAATTTTTACATTTTATGATCTCGGACTTTGAAGTTCGAAATGTGGGAGATATGACATTTTTTAGTATGATTAAGATACTTTAGTGTGGTTTTGACATAATGTTTTTAGTTCTTATACTCTCGTATATATTATTTTGATTGCTGCTTTTGTTTTCTGCTTGAGTCTAGAGATATTATGTTTTTGTTGTAGTATGTAATCTTTTATTCTATATATTTTTGTTTTGGTTAGTGGCTTATGTTTGTGGTACCTGTTTGATGTAGTTGTTTAGGTATGTTTCTTTTCATTGTTATGTTTGTTTTTTTTCTTTAGATTTTTGTTAGCCTTATTTCATTATATTGTGCTTATTTTTTTATTATTCTTTATTTGAGGGTGTTGTCGAGTGTGACTGGATTTTGGGGAGCAATATATATTGGAATTATATTTTTTTGGATATGTCTGTTTGTTGAATTGTCGTTAATTTCTATTTTATTATGGTTTTTTTTTTGTTATTTTCTGTGTTATTTATTTTGTTTTTATTATTGTTTTTTTTAGGTGGTCTATGGGTGTTTTCTCGGGTTGGTTGTTGTTTGGATGGGGTTTTTTTTTTTTGGTTTTTAGTTTTCTTTGTTTTGTGTTTTTTAATTAGTTGTTTATTTTTTTTGTTTGTGTGGTATTTTTACTGATTATGATTGATTAAATAAGACTGTTGTGATTGGGTTTGGAATGTAAGCTCTCAGTCTGGGGGCTGAGAATGTTTTTTGTTATTGTGAAATTGTCGGATGATAGATGAGTGCTTGTGAGCAATATTTTTTTTTCTCTTTTTTATTGTTACCATTTCTGACTCTCTGTGGTTAGTTCTTGAATTTTTTGAGACTTTGTGTGTCGATTTCACCACATAGAGAAGTGTGTACTTATCTTGTGTGTAGTCTTGTGAAATATTCTTTATTGTTGATGGATAATCATCATAAGTTGGCACTAACATCATATTTGCGATGTTGGAATGGTGTGAAAGATAAGATTTAATTAGGTTCAAAAAATTATTTCTGAGCGCGTACGCCTGGGGATGGAGGTGATGCCTAATTTTCTGCTTCATATGTTAATGCGCATTTTTAGTTGGTCTCGAATGTAGTGCCAAATGGTAGTTTGCTCAGCTGCAAGCATTACTCCTCATTTTACGTGTGGTGGGTGGATGGCTTGTAACTTTTGTTGCATTTGTTAGGAGAAAGAAGTGTTATCTAAGTTGATAATTAGAGTTATAAATTTGAGGATAATAGTCTTTGCTCTCTTTTCTTCGAGTTCACATGGTAATTTCTTTGATTTGGTGGTAGTTGAATATAGTACTTGTTTTGTGATTGGCAGTAATGGTATCTGTACCGGTTGGGTGGATACGTTTTTAGGTAGCATGTTTAGGGCTTCTCGTTCTTTGAGGTTGGGTTTTATGGTGGTTTTTTGGGTGGCTGTTCGTTCGGATAGTCAGGGATTAGTCATATGTGTTTTAGTGTGGATAAATTTTTATTTGTTTATGGGTGATTAGTTGGGAGTTGGTTTAAGGATTTCGAGTGGTCAATGTTTGGTCCTGACTAAAGGGAAAAATGGTAAGCGAGGTGTGATGGGTATTGTTATTTTTTTTTTTGCATTTTGATCTGGCGGTTAGAGGGTTGGGTGTTTGGAGTTGAACGTTATGGGCTTTTTGGTGCGTGGATTATTTAATGAATTGTTGAGGAGCCAATTTTAGGATGAGTTAAAGTGTGTGGGTATTTTCTTGGCTTGTTATTATTTGGGATTGGTTTGTATTTGTTCCTAGGTTTTGTGTTCTAGTCGTGTCTAATTACTGATTGCTGGGCACCTGGGTGTGTAGATTCCCATTGAAGAGTGTGTATGACTTCATTTATGTTCTTCTATTGGCTATCGCTGTGTTTGTGATGAAGGTGTGTTTTTTTTTAATGTGAGTTTGTGATGCTGGTGTTGGTTGTTGTTATGTGTGTTAGTTTTTATTTGAGTTCCGTTTGGTTGGTTGTGTTTTGTCTTTGTTATTTTAGTTGTGTGATTTGTCTTTTTTATTTTTGTGGTGGTATGATTGATTTTATTGGTTTGGGTGTATCGGGTAGAATAGTTTTTTGGGTTTTCTGTGGTTTCTACCTATGGTTTCTTCGTTTTCTACTAAGTGGCGCCAAAGATTTTAGACTTTGATTAGGTCTTATTGAATGACTGGCCTGTCAGTCTTATTATTTAGTTGTTAGTGGGTGGTAAGGTCTTATGTGTCCTATAGGTTTGTGAGTCATTTTATAGGTTTGTATGAAGTTGCATTGATGGTTTAGTTCCCAGCGCAATACACCAGTTTTCTTATGGGAAGGTCTTGATAGATTTGTCTAATGAGCGATGTGAGGGGTTGTGAGGCTATATTTATTGAAAGAGTTATTTTTTGGGTGTTCTGGGAGATGTGTGGTTTGTGTGGCAGTGCTTGTATTGTTTCATGGTTCGTTTCAACAGTTGATGATATCTATAAAAAAACGCGCTTCATGTGCGTGGCAGCCAGGTTTTTTCTATAGAAGACTCATTGCTTTGATAGAGTATCTCCTTATTTTGCCTTTATTTGTAGCTCAATGATATATGTGTTTTGTTATTGGGATTGGGCTGCTCCCTCTCTCCGCCTCTCCTCTCCTGCTCCGATAGCTTTCAGGTCCCCTATTCTCTTTCCTCTCTATGGTTCCTTGTAAGGGGTTATATTTGATGTATATCTCCATTTAGGGTAATCGTATCCTACCGCGTTGATATCTAACTCTGTGGATCAGCATACTAACAATTCTGGCTTTTGGGGTTGTTGGACGTGGAGATTGAATGAGGTGGAAGAAATTTTTTGCTCTTTTGGTTGTTTTATGTTTTGGGCACGCTAGGCTTTTGTAGTAGCCGATATAGCTCGGAGAGCTTTGTCATAGAGAGAGAGTTTTGTAAAGATCCTCGGCAAATCAATCTAGTGAATATAGGGTCTTTTGGATTATTTAGAATAAGGGTTTGTTGAGTAATAAATATAAAAGTAAGATCTCCAGTTTTCGTTAATTTGATCTGGAAGGTGGGTGTAATGAGAGTCGGAGTATTGAGTTTGAGTTACAGATTGTACTTGGCGTTCGAGGGTTTAGATTGCTGTGATCTCATTAAGGTTGGTATAGCGAGGTTTCGATTAGTGTGATCTCAGGTAGATTTAATGATTCTGTATTTTAATCCAACATTATGTATTATATATATTTTTATAATATTTCGTATTTAATTTTAAGTTTTGTGATATCTTGAATTTTAGGATTTTATCAATAATTTTAAGGATCTCTCTAAAGAGTCGAGATCTAATTTATGATCTAGATTCAAATGGATACATCTAATATAGTATTTGAAATTATTCTTGATCCAATCGGATTGAGATAACAAACCTTGATGCTCTTATAATAAATACGTAATGGTGTTTTTCCTGTGAGCGAGACTTGTATCAGAGATTTCCATGGGGTTCCCATAAATTATTTAGATTCTAATTATGGATTTAATTTGTTGATTTTGATAATTTTTTATGAAGAATGTTTATAGGTATAACATGAGATGTTAATTAGATCTTAATAATACTCATAAAAAATATATAGATAAATATTATATTAGATTTTAGGATCTAAGTGTTTGCTTCAGATAGACCTGCAATGACTGGTTGGTACAATTAGAAGATTAGAGTGTATCTCTATTGTGTGGGCGTTGCAATGATAATATAATTTATTTATGTAAGTGTATTAATTTAGATATTAAAGTTTTTCATTTTATATTTGTGTGTTTAATTATTATATTATATTTCTTTATAATAAGAGATTTGAGAGAAAATAAGATAAATAAAATATTGTAATTGCTATTTATGATGTATATTATTGGTGGATTGAGTTTGCTGATGTGTTTTATGGTTAGACTTTTATGGTGAGTTAATTTATCACTGTAATTATTGCGTAAAAATAATTAATTTTATTGGTTGTGATGTCAATATTTGATATTATTTAATTTTTTTTTATAATTTTATAATAACAATTTTCTGAAAATAATTTTATTGTAAGTTTGACCTTTTTTATTTATACAATGGAGTTTGTATCTCCGCGAGAAACGATGTGTATTTATATCCTTAGGCATCTAATTTCGTGAGTTTTTTAATTATTGTAGTATTTTATGATGTAAATAGTACTACAACTAGTTGTTTATCGGTTGTGGTTATAAATTTTCTGAATTCTGGTATGTGTTCTTCTTTAGTCCGCTCCTATGGTGTGTGATGTCAATTAAGAATTGAGAGAATAGGATATTTATGAGTTTTGGCATTCCTTGCCAGTGCTATTGGGATTGTTTCTGTATTATATAGTTTGGTCTTTTTTTGGTTCTTATAGAGGGATGCTTTGCTTTTGTTTCTACTTATTAATATCAAATAATCTGGAGAAATATTCTGTTATTTTTGCAATAATCTCTCTTTGTAATATTCCTGAAGTGCCGTAGATATATTTTTTGTTGTGTTTGTTATATTGGTTATAAACTCTGAGAGACGTAAGAATTATTGAATTTTATAGTATTAGAAATATTGTAGTAGTGCGTGATAGAGAAATTTGGATTGAAGTTGAGACGATTTTTGCATTATTTCTCATAATGTTTTGTGGTGATCGTATCTTTTAATAGCTCTTTGAGGGTCTACAACAAATTTTGAATTGATAAGATTTGCCGAATCTCTATAGTTGTTTTTGTGTTATTGTAGATGGATGATAAGTGTGAGTGTTGGGTTAAATGAATCAAGCTAATAGGAGATTAGTTGGGGTATCAGAGTGGAGGGTTTGTTTGAATCATATACTATGTGTGAATTGTTGATGGATCGAAATGTAAACCTAATTAGGTATTCTTGGTTTTGGAGAGTGGTTCTAGATGTGCTAGTTTTGTGTTTAGGTGAGTGAATCTATTTGGGTTCGGTGCTAGGCTCAAACAATTTGGTGTAGGTCCAAGGGTGATAATGTGGGAGTCAATATAATTTTTATGAGTGGAGTGTTTTTGTCCGATATTATTTTATATTATGAATTAGCTATTTTTTTCAAGCGTGGCGTTAATTTGCTTATATTCTTATCGTAGTGGTTTGTATTATTGGCATTATGCTTTCCTATTCTGTTTTTTAGTTAAGCATTATGACTTGTATCTGTTTTGATTTTTACTTGTAGTGTGAAGTGCCTAATTTGTAGTGGTAATAATCCTGAACTAAACCCGTGCCACTGGTTAGTATAATAGTTATTGACGTATGTTCAAAGCTCTATTGTTAATTGAGATCTCTAATATACTAGTTATTGATGTGGAGATTTAGTTAATTGTTAAGGAAAATGGAATTAAAGTCTATAGTTGTGTCCTATCCTAGATTTGTTATATGTGTGCGGTGCCTCCTTCTTGAGTGGTGTGTATATTATTTTTTGATGGTGTTTAGTGTGTGTTCTCTAGATTGTCATCTATAGTATGGTTATGTTAGACGCAACAGTTGTGTCTGACATTATTGGATTGGTATTGTGATGCTGTATTGATGCCCTGATTATACGGATTGCAGAGGATTAGTCGTCTTATAGTATTCTTAGATTATTGATGACGAGGATGTTGCTGGTGTTTGGTTCTCATAAATTAGGAAAATCCATAGTGTGTCGTTGCAAGAGTGTATGGTATACTTGAGGGTGCTTAATAAGATAAGTGATCAATATAGTTGTCGAAGCATGATGTAGTATAATCTATTTTTTTTAGGTTTGTTAATATAGTCATGATATGCAAGTTTTGGGTGTGGTAGTCAATCCAATGATTATAGAGAGTACTTCATTATGACTAAGTTATGTATGTTCATTCATTATGTGACATACTTATCACCTCGAGATACATGCGGTTAGGTGAATGGTGATTGGTAGTCAGTTTGGGTGATGATACGTGGCCAGAATGCCAGTGCGCACTAATGATATTTAGTTAATCATGAGATAGATTGCATTCCGTGGTGCGTGACAGAGAGAGATAGTAATATTGTATCACAACGAAAGTAGTGATTTGTGAAGAGATTATATTAGGTAGCAATTTTTGAGTAGTTTTAAAATAAATAATAGTGGGTTCCATAGACTATCCAAATTTGATTGCTCTAATATCATTTAGTATATAGGTTTTGATTGTTTAATGTGAATATTATAGGGCGCGCTGGGAGACTTTGGATCTTCTTCTTATGGTTATTATGATAAATTATCGGTGCATCCAACCTCGTACTAGTGGCATTATTATTATACTGGGACTCTCTGATATGTGATGCGTAGATCTTGAATCCTCTCATTAGTATGATACAAAGGATAGGCTCTAATATAATATTTGAAATATTATTTTGGAATTCTGAGACAGTATTATATCTCTCTAGTGATAGTGTGTTTGTGTGTGTATGCAGGAATCTTCCATCATCTCTCGCTTATCAATGTCTTTTGATCTATCCGCTATTACATTTTGTGATATGGAGCGGTTTAGCGAGGTGATTACCAAGTGTAAGAATGAGATATAATAAATGTATAAAAGTCATGTATACTATGTGGTCTGCTCTTTAGGTTGTCTGATAAGTTGGATTGTTCGGTAGCTTATCATTGGTTGGTACCCTGATGTGTTGAGCCAGACCTGACAAAAAGATGTTTAATGAATAGAGTTGCGCAACCAAGTATCAAGTCATAAAATAACTATTCAAGGCTAAAATGTGTGATGAGCAGTCAGTCCAAGATCATTATCTGAAAATATGATCGGGAGAACGTTGAGAGCGGTTAGAGTAGAGTGCTCTGGAGTGAAGTGGGACAACTGGATATAGTGCAATTGAATATGATATAAATTTAACTGTCAGTCTATTACCTATTTGACCGATTATAATGTAACATATTAATATTGAAATTCGAAGTTTTGTATTAATATTGTGTTATGCATTTTTATATGATTAATAACTTCTCAAAATTGTTTTTGTGGTTCATGAGCTTTTTATGGAATAGCTTGGTATACTATATTTATTAGAATCTTTCTATGGGAATAATGTTACTATATAAGGATCCTATGATTGTTAATCATAGTGCTATAGGATTTGAAGAATTCTATTTCCTGTAAAGAATGTAAGAGGTCATTGTGAATTAGAGAGATAATAATGCTCTATGTGGAAGATAGAGCAATGTGGAGATATGGATGGAATATATAGAAGTAAAAATATTTTGGGTTTAGTAGCTGAATAAAGAAGGCTGGCTGACCAAAGAAAAAATTTTCATTTACTGAATTACTGTATATGGCACTGTTAGAGTATGACTGCTCATTCTAATAGCTACTTGTCATACCTAGTAATATAGTAAGGAGGATGGATATTCCTATATGGAGTTGATGCCGTTAATTGAGTCTAATCCTTATCGTGATATTCTTAGTCTACGATGTATTGGGTATAGCTTTTTGAATCTACGTTGTTCTAGTGGTTTCTTCATTTATGCCTACCTTTTGCCATGGTGCAATGAGACTTTAAGAGTTTTTATTTTGTTTTCTGTGTTAAGAGGTGCTATGTGTGTGTGAGATGTGACTTTACGTCAAATCTCATAAAATGTATTTTTTATTTTATGCAAGATATGTTGATAATTGTCATGATGGTCTATAGGTGGGAAATACTATCCTCTGTTCTGACTTATGCAATGCGTGTATGACTTTAGTATATTATATAATGGGATTGTAGGTTTTTATAGTGGCCATACTCTTGGTAAGCAGAGATATTTAGATTGTGATTTTTCTATTTTCTATTTGTGTTTTCTAGTCACTTTGGAAAGTTCTGTAATATTTTGATTATTTAGTTTCTTAAATGGATACTTTATAATACATTTCTTATGTAGATATAATTATAAATATTTATTATATGGTTTTTTTATGAGTACTCTCGATCTTGTTACATATATATTATGCTATGATTGGATTGGTTATTTCTGTTATATGGTTCTAGTGAGTACTAAGTCAAATAGTGATAATGCGCTGATGAGAGGAACGACCTAGGGATAGTTCCATTACTTATGATAGCGTGATAAGTGCTTTTGCTAGCGCAATGAATACTTAAATGTCCTTTTATTAATTTAGTCAAGTAGTAGGGTGATTGTGTCTATATATGAAAGTGTTAAGAATATTTGTCGTCGAGGTGTATGTTTCTACTATTAAGTCTGTTGACTTGCAGAGCGAGTCTATTCTCTCGAATTTTATCGTCGTTATTTTCTATTGTGGCATTTTGTTGATGAAAGTATGCGTAAGCTCCACTCTTTTTAGTGCGGGGATGGAATGGAGGGGGATTAGGGAGAGGCTGCGCATGGAGAGTGCTTCTATGTAGAGGCTATGTATGTGTATAGCTGATGTGTACGGGGAGAGTCCACATTTGTAGAGGATGGGTTTTTTAGCTGTTGTGTGAGCGGACTAGAGTGGATAACTTTATCGTACAATTTAAATCATTTTATCTCTCTCTCTCGATGACTTATCAGTATGAGATTAATGTGGGTCTCGTTTGAGCTACGAATGTTATGTAGCTTGTATAAGTTAAAGATAGTCAGAGTCATGTAGTAGTAAATAGTCAAACTTAAAAAAGGTCGCGACTTAAGGAGTACTTTTGCTCGAATGAGATCGGTTTTGGGAGGAGGGAGGGTGTGAGAATCTCGTGTGAGTTGAATTATGGTTTGGACTATGTCAAGAATATAAATATTGAGTTTAGTGTGTTCGCACGATGGACTTTCAAGACTGCTGATATTTTACCTTTCTAATCTAATTGAGGGGTGTGTAGAACGGAGGAATACTATGTCTGATTCTATTTAGAGATTGTTCTCGAATTGCCATGGATGAGCTTCACAGATCCGTGTAAATTGTATTTGTTTTTTTGTGGTAGATATTTGGATTAAGTTTGAGTTAACGTTTGAAGTGACGGGTGGTATAATCTTGTGTTCTTGTGTAATAATTGTGAGTTACTTTCTTAACTTCGATATCCTGACCGCTCACCGTGGTGGTAGTTTTGATGAAGATGATGTAGGCATGGAGGAACCAAGTACTTAGTCGTGAGTGCTCAGAATTGTGAGGTTATCTGGTCATGTCAAAGTAAAGTCGAAGCGGACAAGTAGACTACCGTAGAATCGATTAGGTATAGGATATCCTAAATTGAGTCGAGTAGGAATTAGTTCTAGGATGATTATCAGGAATAGTGGATGCTGACAAATAAGGTGATGCGAGTTGCGACAACAGTTCACTTTCTGTGTGAAAAGACATAATTATTCAAGATGTTAGAGTGTTGGTAGAGTGCGAACAAATAAGATGTTGTTGGAAATAGGCAGAGATGAAATCAAGCTCGTGTATGTGTATAATACAGAGAAAGGTCTTGCATAAAGAGAAAAAAAAAAAAAAAGAGCAAGAGCAAGACCAAATGGAATCAAATCAGGTTGAGCCAATACAATCACTACCTCCTCCACCTCATAGATCAGAAAGGATTTTTCGTCCTCCTGAGAGGTACTTAGGTACTATTTTAGAGAAAATAGAGAAAATATTTTTCGTAGGTAATGAGGTTCATGGTGATGATCCCAAAATCTATAACAAAACGATATCAGATATCGACTCTGAGAAATGGTTAGAGACAATGAAGTCAGAAACTGACTCGATGCACTCAAACCAAGTCTGGATCTTGATAGATCCACTAGAAGGTATAGTACCTATTGGGTGTAAATGGATCTACAAGAGAAAGATTGGTGCAGATGAAAATGTGGAGACATTTAAAGCTAGATTAGTGGTAAAAGGTTATAGTCAATGCGAAGGCATTGACTATCAGAATACCTTTTCGCCAGTAGCTATACTTAAATCTATCCATACATTACTTGCTATTGCAGCCTATTTCGATTATGAAATATGGCAAATGGATGTAAAAATGATATTCTTAAATGAATATCTTGAGGAAGATATCTATATGGAACAACCATTGGATTTCATATCCAATGACACTGATCACAAAGTATACAAGCTGCAAAAGTCCATATATGGACTTAAGCAAGCATCTCAAAGTTAGAATACTTATTTCAATGATGTGATCAAATTATTTATTTCATCAAGAATGAAGAAGAACCATGTGTCTTCAAAAAGGTCAGTGGGAGCGCTATTGTCTTTCTCGTACTATACGTAGATGATATCCTCCTTATTGGGAATGATATTTCCATATTGACCATAGTTAAAATATGGTTATCCAAAAAATTCTCTATGAAAAACCTAGAAGAAGCATCCTATATTCTAGGAATTAAGGTCTATAGAGATAGACCAAATAGGATGCTAGGATTTTCACAGAAGATGTACATAGAGGAAGGGCTAAAGAGGTTTAGCATGAAAAACTCTAAAAGAGGTTTGGTATCCTTCAGATATGGCATTCATCTTTTCAAGAAGATGTGCCCTAGCACACCTAAGGAAATAGAATGCATGAGCAAGATCCCTTATGCTTCAGCAATAGGAAGCCTCATGTATGCCATGTTATGTACATAACCTGATATAGCCCATGCTATGAGTATCATGAGCAGATATCAGTCGAATCCATGTGTCACTAACTTCTATGAAATGTATTCTTAAGTACTTGAGAAGAACTAAGGATATATTGTTGATTTTTGGTAATGGAGAACTCCAAGTCTAGGGGTATACAGACTCGAATTTTATATCTGATGTAGATGATCGAAAGTCGACATCTGAAAGTCTATTTATGTGTAATGATGGTGCTATCAGTTGGAAAAGTTTCAAGCAGACAGTGATAGCAAATTGCACCATGGAAGCAAAATACATCGCTGCGTCAGAAGCTGCGAAGGAGGCATTCTAGTATAAAAAGTTTGCTGCAGAGATTGGAGTGATACCATCAAATGCCATTCCTCTATACTGCGATAATAATGGCGCCATAGTTCTTTCTAAGAAGCTGAGGTCTCACCAAAAATTCAAGTACATCGAGCAGCGATACCACCTCATCCATGATTACCTTAAGAAGGGTTACGTTGAAGTCAAGAGAGTCGACTTCGTAGATAATGCGGCAGATCCACTCACAAAGCCGTTGGGCCAGTAGAAGATCGAAGCCCACCTTAAGAAGATAGGACTTAGATTTGTAGCCAATTGGCTTTAGGTCAAGTGGGAGTTTGTTAGATATATGTGCCCTAGAAGCCAGAATTGGTGACACTTGTACACTTCTAAGGGTAAAATTATAATTTTGATTATAAATAATAAAATAGATTATTTTCTATCATAATGTGTATTTAGTGTCTGTGATACATCCCTTGAGTTAATGATAATGATAATTCTTATTTTTAAGAGTTAAAAATTTAAGACATGAATTTTCATTATTAACTCATAAAATTCTTCCGATGTAGGATCATCATGAGGATGGTGATTGATCCAAAAGGTTGGTGTACAATTGCTTCTTTATAGTAGATGAGTCTTGAGTCTACGGTGTAGAGACACTGGAGCGAGAGTATAGGTACTCGTTAGAAAACGAGGGCACTGAGCGTGACCACCTCGAGTAGTCATAAGAAAGTCTACCTTCTTATCAATGACTGATTCGAAGCTGCAGTAGTGTGTCTGATTCTTTAACTTGAGGTACATTGGTAGTTCACCTTGAGGATATTATAGTTTGACTATACCATAACTCAATCTCCTAGTCATTCAGAATCCTAAGGTGTGTGTTGGCTATAGTATGTTTATTATAGAAATTGGATTGTACCAAGAGAAAATCTATTTACCTCGATAAATGAGGAGCAGCTCTATGATGATCATGAGAATCAAGTCCATAAGCCCATGGCCATGGCAAAGTGAAATAATAGAAAGAATTTCTATTAAGGTTTTCACATCGGACTTGAATCAAATGATTAAATCATATGACAGAATTAGGGTTTGACGAGTTCATCTTAACCCTAATCTGATCGGAGCTCAAGATAGAAGAACTTAATCATATAGGTAGCTGCACCGAGAGATTCATTTTTAGTTCTGATGGATTGACATCATATACTGCTAGGTATCACTGATGGATTTTGGGAGCAATTAGAATTATTTGAATGATCGATCATTCTAGTTGTCTGAATCAAAAAAGTTCTAATCCATCGAAAGATGATTCGGTGATATCGGTGATAGAGATCGCGACATATCTCATTACCATATGAAACTGAACCTAACTAAATCATATAAATAAGAGTTTGGATCTAGATATCGTCAATTGGACTAATCCAGTTCAATTGATTTGAATAAGATTCAATTAGGTTCAAGAAAATTGTGCTAGCACACGATTGAGCCTAATGTTCTCTTTCAATTGTCATTTTAAGTTGTCTCAAATGAGCCAAATGTGTTTGTGCTTACTCAGGTATCTTTACTTGATCTAACTAAAATTTGTCCAAGTTAGAAAAGGATTGTCTTAATTTATGAGATAAATTTAAGACAACACCTACTATTTTTCGTCACCTACTAATTCTTGTATTTTGATTTTGGTCAAACGTTGACCTTTGACACTTAGACATCTGCTCATGTGTCATGCACCTATAGAAGATTGATTTTGGACCAGTCAACCTGCTAAAAAGTAGGTGGACCAGGGGCACACGCCTCCCACCCATGGATAGAGGCGCCTGGAGTCCCATACAGATGGGACTCCAATTACTTCAGGGTTTCTACCTTGGTGGCCCCAAAGATTAGACTTTGATCAGTCTTAGGCGCCATCTAAGGATGATTTAGAGGGGCTCTTATCTGATTGGATTAGATGATGTCATCCCATCAATCAAATTTAGATCTGATTGCACGAAGTAACAAGATTGGTCAGGATGATGTGGCACTGCATGGCGCAGCAGGGTCTATATAAACCTTCTCTATGCCTAGTTTTAGAGAGCTTAGACCATTACCCATGCCACAAGGCTGCCCCTCTTCCTCCTTCATGCCATCTTCAGGTCCCCTCTCTCCTCTCCATGCCCAAGGATATTTGAACTCCAGTTTGGTGCGATCTAGGCAAGAGAAAGATGACGAGAAAGGAAGAAGGCAGCACTGCTGCAAGAGACGATATCCGATCTTCAAAAAAAGTTTTAAAGATTAGCCAAATTAGATTTAGATCTGATATTTAAAAAGTGATAAAGAAGAAGAAGATCTCCATATCCAGTCCGAGTGGATATCGATAGAGGCCAGGCACTTGCGTGGCTAGATCCAGAACCTTAGACAATCAGTAGTATCATCATAGGATAATCTGATTATCCAATAATAAGATATAAAATTAAATCTATTTTAATTTATTTTTATTTTTATTAGATCTATAAAATCAGATCTGAAGTATCTCAGATCTGATCTGAATTTAAAAGAAAAAATTTTAAAATATCTCTCTTGATCCAATCAGATCTGAACGAATATAACCCAGAAAATTAGATTTTTTCTTCACTATGATCAAGAGTCCTACTGCTTTGGAACTTGGTGATTATGAGTTTCACTCATTTGGGACATTGGGATCAAGTGTCCCACTAGTTTAGGATTTTTCGATCAAGAATTTCATATCAATGGGACTGTATTGCTCGGATACCCACTGAATTTGGACTCTAAGTTTATAAAAAATTTAATTAGTGATTTAATTATTAATTAATTTAATTTAATTGAATAATAATTTTTGGATCAAGTCTAATTGAATTGGATTCAGTTGGATTTGACTCGATTAGGTTATGAGATGACCTAATCGCCGAGGAGGTTTTCCCCTGATTTGATCATGGTTTGAGTTTGATCAATTTTTGATTTAATTAAAATTAAATTAAGTATAATTAAGCCTAAATAAGTTGAATTTAATCTGATTTAATTAGACCTAGCCAAATTGGTTTGGGTTGGTTTAATTGGATAAGAAATCGCAAGACTAGTTTGATTAGTCTTCTCCCATGCGCCACCTCACCTTATCCGTGTCCACTCTTCCTTATGAGAAAAATATTTCTCGTGACTTTCTTCCTTGCACAAAGGGAGTGCACGCCTAGCTTTTCCACATCTCTAGTGGATAAAACCAAGTTGGTTTTCATTTGAATTCAAATATGTAACCACTTGGCCTTATCCCTCCAAGCTAACTCCACTCATTTTTACACAACTAAAAGTGGAATTTTGCTGGGGTGTGCGCACTTCAAAGAAGTGAGAAAGCTTCCATGAGCCCCATCTACATGAGAGAATTAAATTAAAAAAACCTTCGAGGAAAAATACAGAGAGAGTAAGGTGCAAGATTTTGGGTGAGTGCATACCCTAGGGTTCCGACCTAGGGTTTGGGGAGTGTTTCTATGAGCTATGAGTGTCGTAAAATTATAGAAAAATTAGAAGAGCCTCCTCTACCTCTCCTTTGCCTCTACTGTTGATCTAGAGTATTCGAAGATCCTATAGAGAAAGATCGAAGAAGTTCAATTAAGATCAGACATCAAAGCTTCCGGCATCGAGCTAGCACTCGAAAGAAAATGATTGGGACAAGGATCTCGTGTGGATCATCCATGAAGGTCAGATGACTTATGTGGCTACGTCATGACAAGAGGACCTCTTCGATGGTGATTTAGTTGTGAAGTTCAGCTATCCATGCAAGGTATTGTGTTCTGAACACATAGAATAGTAAATATAATTTATTACATATTCATTGATTTTCATATTTTAATGCATATATATATATATATATATATATATATATATATATATATATATATATATATATCACATTCAATCCTTAGTGTAGGATTTATTGATATGATCAGTAGCTTTAAAAATTAATTAAATTAATTTTTTAATTTTACTATATTAAATTTTTAGAAAAAATTCAAAAATAGAGCTAGAAACCTGCAAAGATTGCATCAGTTATCATATAATTACCTTGCCCAGCAACTGCTTGTTTCTTCCTTGGCCTGTTCGATTCTAGGAAGGTAATGTACTAAAGATAATTTTTCTTCCAGTGCTCCAGCTTCTTACAAAAGAAGCACTCCGCCTGGCTCTGATCGGGCTTGGGCTTCTTGGTCTGACCCTATACACACGTCCCAGTATATGGCTGCACCTTCTTATTCTTCTTCTTTTTATTCTTCTTTCCTTTCTTAAAGAATCGATGATCAAAAAAAAATCCTTCCACTACATTCACCGACTTCTTATAAAGCCGGTGATCCTTCTCAAAGTTCTACAGCAACCTCAACAAATCATGATAATTAACTGTAGACTTTGTCATTCTGAAATGAGTAAGAAAGGGGAGGAAGAACTTAGGCAAAGAGTTTAGAATCACATCCTTTCCAAGCTACTCATGCAAGAAAAAGTCAAGTTTACTTAGGCATTCAATCATCTCGATCATATACAATAAATGATCAATGATTGATATCCCATCTCTCATCCGAGTGTTGAAAATGGTATAACTAGTCTTGTGCCTCTCAACATCGTTAGACATGCTAAAAGACTCGTTCAACATTTAAAGCATGTCCTGTAGCTAGACATTCTCAAAATCTATGGCTGAACTCATTATTCATTGCTGCCAACATAATGCATCGAATGATGGTAAGATCATTGAGCCATTTTTTATAAGTATCTCGGACCGTACCTCTAGCATTCGAAGTTGGCTTCTCGGGTGTCGAATCAATCAAAATATACAGAATCCATTTATGCTCTAGGATGATTTTCAACTTTTAATACCAGCTATTAAAGTTAGATCCCATCAGTTTATCAGTGTCCAATAATGACCGAAGCGATAGGATAGTGGCCACAGTTGCACAAAAAAAAATTAAAATTTAATTAGTATATGAATTATTAAGCCTAAAGACTTGTACTTTAGTCTAAAGATTCTTTTACTATTTTATACGAATTGATAGCCTCTATCTTCAATTCGAAAAATTACTTTAATTCTTTAGTAGGTACTAGAATCCACATAGACTAACACAAGCCTGACTTTGGCCGATCAACCCAAGTGTATCTATGGGTAGGTTCTTAATCAGTTATTTCTTTAAACAACTTCTAGTAATTAATTTTATCCCAAAAACCTAATCAGTAGGCTTTAGCCTCCACTAAAAATGTCCAATTAGGTCCAACCATTAACATGACCATATTTGGTGCATCTAACCAATAAATGATCAGACCCAACTTTGGTCGACCAACTTGACCACCATTAAAAAAATATGGCCAAATCATCATATTATGAATGATAATTTCATTAGTCAATAAGCATCAAGCCTTTGGGCCTCCAGTGATTATTAAACTAATGAACCCATTATCACTCAACTTAATGAAAAGCTATGACTTAGTTATCATCATAACTATATCATTTTTAAGGATCTAATAATTTTAAAAAATTTGATTAAATTATTTTAAGAAGAGAAAAGAAGATTAATCAGCCAATTTCGTTTCTTCCACTGACTTCACTAAGTCAGATAAAAAAGAACCTAATTCAAGTCAGTCTTAGGAGCACCTATATCTGTCACACTGATTTACCTAATTGACATGGGTGAGCCCAAATCACTAAGTGATCTAATCAAAATCTAATTCATCAGGTTGGCCAGGTAAGTAAAATCAGTGGATGGGATATGCTATTAACTCATCAAAGATCAAATTAATGTGAGTAGCTGCCAATTAAAAACTACTGATTTTAACTGCCAAACTTACCTTAGATACCAACTGGTTCATTAATTTTAATTTGATCAGCCTAGTAATTCTAGGTTCGATCGTGTAGTCATGAATCAAATCCATTTGGTTCTCATTAAAGATATGGACTTGACCAACTACGATTATTGTAATCAAGTTTAAAGAGTCCTTGACCTAATCTAAATCAACATTTAATTAAATTTGATCAATTATTCTAATTTAGTCCATTCTTTAATCTAACCTTAGGTCTAACTCAATTAATGGACCTAATTCATCTAATCCAATAATCCAAATTTTATGCTCATGACTTAGGATCTTTAATTCATAATTCTATATCCTAATTCATAATCCTTAATTTTTAATTAAGTTTTGGGCTGATGGATTGGGGTTTGATATTTTGAAAATATTTTTTAAAATTTTGAAAGATTCTTTTACAATCTAGTGCTATCCACTAAATGGATTGACTTATTTCAAAAATGGATTGGCTCATTTCATAAATAGCTACTAGTTGTAGGTTTGAATATAAATCTATATACAATACATAAAATTATAAACTCATTTTAAATCTAATCTAAATGTATATTCATGATTAAAATTTAGATTAAAACTAATTTCAAAAATTCTTTCACCATTTATCTTCATGAATGAGGTCACGATGGCATCCCTACCACCATAAGAGATCTCCATCGAATGAAAGGAGATGGCCTTTAAATCATACTTATCCCTTACGATCGGATGACTTAGTGGCTCATTCAAGCTCGATTACTAAGCTACTTAAATATATTACATATCTAATATGCAAATATTCAAATTTTTAAAGCATATAAATCACATTATACAACCCGCTCTAATACCACTAAAGGTAAACTTTGCAAGATTTCTAGCACTACTTTCAAAACTTTTTTGAAAAAATATACAGCAAAATTTAAAAATTAATCTAATTAATTTTAAGAGCTATTGATCAGATCAATTAAACCCTACAAGTAGGATAGAAATCTAATATATATGCATTTAAAATCTAAAAAAAAATCAGGATGCAGTAAATCATATTTATTACTACTACTACTTATGTTCAGAACACAATACATTGTATAGATAGTCGATCACCACAACTAAAATGCTGCTAGGGAGATCCTCTCATCATGATATAGCCACACAGGTCATCTAGCCTCCACAGATCATCCACACAAGGTTTTGGTCCCGATTAGTTCCTCTAGAGTGCCAGCTTGATGTCGAAAGCTTCAACGGCTAATTTGGATCGAATAGATTTGATCTGTCTCCATAGATTTTTTGGATGCTCTGGAAGACTAGTAGAGGTAGAGGAGAGATAAAGGAGGCTATCCTAAAAATTTTACAAAATTTGATGCTCAAAACTTGCAAAATCATTCCCCAAACCCTAGGACAGCACACTCACCCAAACCCTGTGCTTCTCTCTTTGTTTTCTTTCTCTCTAATTTTTTTTGAATTTTTCTCATGTAGAGGGGGCTCACACATGCAGAAGAGACTTTTACTCTGGGATGTGCACACACCCTAGAAAATTCCTCCTTTTATTTGCACCAAACCAACGTAGAATGCATGTGGGAGGGATAAGATCAAGTGGTTGCACATTTGAATTCAAACTCCATTTGAATTCAAATGGTAACCAACTAGTCCTTATCCATTAGGCCATGAGAATCCTGGGTGTGCACCCTCTTGTGCATGAAGAAACATTATGAGAATCTAATTTTTGTGGAAAAAGGATGGGCACAAGGATAGGTGAGATGGTGCAGGATAGACTAGTCAAACTAGTCTTAATTCAATCTTATCTTATTAAGCCCAAACCAAACTAATTTGGTTAGGGCCAATTAGACCAAATTAAATGTAACTTATTTAGGTTTAATTAGACTTAATTAAATTTTAATTAAATCAAAAATTAAATAAACCTAACCCCTGATCAAATCAAGAAATAAACTTCCTCGATGATTAGATCATCTCATAACCTAATTGGGTCATACCCAATTAAATCCAATTCAATTAGACTTAAACCAAAACTCATTACTCAATTAAATTGAGTTAATTAGTAATCAAATTACTAATTAAATCTCTCATAAATATAGAGTCCAAATTTAGTGGGTGTTCGGGTAATAAAGTTTCATCCAAATAAAATTTTTGATCGAAGAGTCCCAAACCAGTGGGATTGTTGACCCCAGTGCTCCAAATGAGTGAAACTCTTGATCATAGAGTCCTAGACCAATAGGACTCTTGATCATAGAGTCCTAAATAAATAGGACTTAGAGTTTCAATATAGTAAGACTCTCGATCGTAGAGTTTCAGTCCAATAGAACTCTTGACCATAAAGTTCCAGTCTAGTGGGACTCTTCATCAGCCATCAGATCAGATAGAAACTTCTAATATATGTGACTCCATAAATTCGAAGCTAAGCTAATAGCACAAGAATCATTTTCTATACTAATCGATGTGACCATCTAGCAATGATTTTTGATGTCCGGATAACTCAAATAGTCACAATCGCAACATTCGAAATCTATTCGAATATGGTAACCACATAATTCAACCTTTGACCTCTGTGTTTAGAATGACTCAGAGTTAAACTACCAACTCTAAAAAAAAATTCATATTATGTCTCAATACAATCAGTCCTATGACTCCTGACAAGAACTATCCTAACCAAGATTTTGCTAAATTAAAATATAATTAAATATAACTCCTAAAACTAGGAGTGGTCAATCCTATCTTGATATACATACCAACTCCTTAAATATTTGACGGTGCTCAAAAACCTTCTATCACTGAATTAAAAATTTAGGTAGTCCGACATCAAAGCACAGTGAATTTTTTGAAAGTCATCGTGGTGATCTCAAATCGGAAAGACACTTATATCCATATCCTTTTGGAGCAAATCTTGATAGTAGAAAGCTCCAAAGTTGATCACATTTAGTACAGATATACCCTTATATCATACCTGCATATCATATCAGTGTCTCCATACTTCTTGATTAAGAGGACAATCAACCTAGATAGTATATAATGACTACACTCGATAAATATTATCATCCTTGATAATAACATATCATTTGATCGTAAATAGATTTAAAAACTAAATGATAAATTCTTCATTATCGATTCTAGATAGTTCTAAGAACTTCATCACAATACAGGAGTCCATTAGAAGATGCAAAAAATTTATGATGAAAATGCCAAAATAATATTCATTCATTAATAATTTATATACAAATACAGAAATAGCTCAACCATCAACATGATTAGTTTTGGGATACTATTTAAATCTGATCATAGAATTTTGAATCTGATCAATAGATAATTTTTTTTAATCTTTGAATTTATTTTTACATATTTAAAAATTAAAAGTTTTGTATATAAAATATTTAAAAATTATTAAAATTTAAAATTATAAATTTATTTATGAAAAGTAATTAAGAAAAATTAGATCATACCTGATGATACTTTTAAATGTTATAATTTTGAAAGAGATATTTTTTCTTAAAATTACATGATCTCTAAAAAAAATTATATTTGTTCATCGATGCATGAAATCTCGAATAAAAATTATTTTCATTGCTTTTTTGGATTATATAAAAATTAAATTGATACTGTTATAAAATAAGTATTTTTACTTATAAAAATTAATTATGATAAAAGTATGAGAAAAATTTTTTAGTTAGACTATGATCTAGATCCAGCCAACGAGACTAATCGTTAGCCATACGTTAAAAACATGTTTCTTTTGGACCTAACCAGTCAGGGCTGATCACTAGCAGAGTAAGTCCTTTTTGGCCTAACCAGTAGGGCTGATTACTGGTAGTATGTTGATGAATTAGATATTTTTTATTTCAAACTAATCTCTTTACCTTATCATGGGATAAATCGT
This sequence comes from Cocos nucifera, assembly GCA_006176705.1. Classification (NCBI taxonomy): domain Eukaryota; kingdom Viridiplantae; phylum Streptophyta; class Magnoliopsida; order Arecales; family Arecaceae; genus Cocos; species Cocos nucifera. Next base: position 22,749 of record QRFJ01001028.1, on the reverse strand, counting down.
GATCGTATGAATCAAAGCTAGTTTTTCTAAAAGGCCTAGCCAGTGGCGCTGATCACTGATAGCATGCCAATGAATCGGATATTCTTCGTTCAAGGATTAGTCTCTTTTGAATCTTATCATGGGGCTAATCGTGGCCATAGTTATCAATAACTGAGATAGAATTTTTGACTTTTATTGATGTGCATGGCATATTTATTTTTGAAATAAAATTATCTTGATGTATCTTATTGCTGAATATTATACTTTAAAAAGTAATTATGCTTGATCTCTTAAAGATGATTGGTAACTTACTAAGTCCGTAAAGCTTACCTCCTCGTTTCTATTTTTCTTTCAAATTCAGAAGATTCTATAGGGCTTGGAACCAAGCAATGAGTAGCATAGGACCTTAGAGGTTCTTAATTTGATTTATTTTTATAAATATTAATCTAATTATGATGAAACATTGATGAGTTATATTTTTAAATAAATAAAATTAAAGATTTATTTTTACTACCACTGTCAAGTTAGATTTGATGTGATTGTATATTGATAAAAGACAGGTCTTGTATATTCTTTAGGGCCTTGCTCTAAGGAGTGTGTGGCCATCACATACTTGATCCGAGTGTTGGATTAAGGACATGATAGAGTGGTATCAAAGCCTAGATTTAAGAACATTAGGGACTATAGCTTAACTAATATCAAAGCTTAAAGTTATGATTAGTCAAAATTATGATTAGTAGTAATTGAACCTAAGGTTATGATCCCTAAGGACTATAAGTTAAGGGATATTTGAGCATAAGGTTATGATCATTAAGGATGTGATAGAGATAATTCATAAAGTTAGGATCTCGATGGATAATTTATATCTTGGATTATAATTTAAGGGATTGACCAAATTATAATTTTATTGGTTTGAAAGTTATTTAGCAAACCTAAGATATTTGATAGATTAAATCAGAGTGCGCAGCAAAAGCATGGTGATTTAAATCATCTAAAATTGATTGAAAACTTTGGTTTCAATGATAAGGGATTCGAATTTCTTATTCAGCAAGAAGTAGGAGATCAAGGATGGGAAAGAAATTTGGTTCACCTAAGCTTATCGATTTTGTAGTATGCTAATTTCGATGATAAAATTATTTTAAGTAAGAGAGAATGTGAGAACCGATCCCTTTGGATCCGATTCACCTTGAAGCCGGCGCCCCTTGCCGACTTCACCAAAATAAAAAAAATAAATAAATAAATAATTAAATAAATGAATGAAGAAGACTCCCGTAAGGAGTTTTCTCCTTACTCCCGACCAACTTCTAAATAGATTCGAAATCAACCTCACTGCATCCATCATCGAAGTTCAAGATAAGCCCCGGCTTCTCTTCCTCTCTTTCTTCCCTTCCTTTGCTTGCCGGTGCGCACTGTCGTCGACTGCCAAAATCATCAAAAAAAAAAAAAATTTTGAATCTTTACCCTATTTTGGGGTTCCACCCCTCTTCTTGGCTTTTCCATCACCACGACCACCGGTTTGGGTTCTTTGGGTTGTGGTGTCGCAACCCCAATCGTCATCGGCCACCAGCCAGCAGCTGTAACCTTTGATCCAAGAAATAAATGGGGACTTTACAGTCTCCTATTTCGTTAAAAGGAAGAGAAGAGAGGGACATGGGTCCCTCTTTCGTGAAGAAAAGAAAGAGGAAAAAAAGAAAAAAGGAAAAGAAAGAAAAAGAAAAGAAAAGAAAAAAGAAATTAAAATGAGAGAGAGATGGTTTTAATTGGATAAACCAAGCTCTTTTTTATTAGACCCAATTCAATTAAGTCTAAGTTAACCCGAGTCACATAGATCCGATTTAGAAATTGATTCAAATCTAGACATAAACCTAACCTAGGCTGGGTTAGATTAAAAGTCTTTCTATTTATCTTAATTTCTTCAAAATTAAGGGTTAATAAAGCTTATTTGATGTGCTTGAGCCTTCAACACCGAAAGAATACCGGATTTAAAGATCGATTCAAGAAAATCATAGGATTTTGGATTTGATCAATAAGTAAGTTTCCTTTTATCTCTAAATTTATTTTTATATATTTAAAAAAAATAAAATTTTTATATATAAAATATTTTAAAATTATTAAAGTTTGAAATTATGAATTTATTTATGAAAAATGATTGAAAAAATTAGATTAGACATGATGATGCTTTTACATGTTACAATTTTGAAAGAGATGGTTTTTCTTAAAATTGCATGATCTTTAAAAATAAAATTATATTTATTCATCAATGCATAAAATCTTGAATAAAAATTATTTTCATTGCTCTTTTAGATTACATAAAAATTAAGTTGATACTGTTATAAAATAAGTATTTTTATTTATAAAAAATTGATTGTGATAAAAGCATGAGAAAAATTTTCTAGTTAGATTATGATCTGGATCTAGCTAACGAAACTAATCGTTGGCCATACATCAAAAATATATTTCTTCTAAACCTAGCCAGTCAGGACTAATTACTGACAGAGTTAGTCCTTTTGGACCTAGTCAATAAGGCTGATCACTAATAGCATGTCGATGGATCGAATGTTCTTCGTTTAGGACTAATCTCTTTATCTTATCATGGGATAAATCGTGACCATGTGAATTAGAGCTAGTTTTTCTTTTGGACCTAGCCAGCAAGGTTGATCACCGATAGCATGCCAATGGAACAGATGTTCTTCGTTCAGGGACTAATCTCTTGTGCACGTTGTCATGGGGCTGATCATGGCCGTAGTCATCGACGATTAAGAGAGAATTTTTGGCTTTTATTGATGTGCATGGCATGTTTGTTTTTGAAATAAAATTATCTTGATGTATCTTATTGCTAAATTGTTATACTTTGAAAAATAATTATGCATAATCCCTCAGGGATGATTGGCAACTTACTAAGCTTGTAAAGCTCCTCCCTCTCTTTTTTGTTTTTCTTTTAACTCCAGAAGATTCTATAGGTCTTGGGACCAAGTAGTGAGGAGCATAGAATCTTAGAGGTTCTTAGTTTGATTTATTTTATAAATAATGATTTGATCATGATGAAATATTGATAAGTTATATTTTTGAATAATAAAATTAGATGTTTACTTTTGCTACAATTGCCGAGTTGAATTTGATGTGATTGTATATTGAAAAAAAGATAGATCTTGCGTATTCTTTAGAGCATTGCTCTAAGAAATATGCAGTCATCACGTACTTGATCTGAATGCTGGATTCAGGGCATGATACCAATAGAGCAGTTTAAGCTTGGAGGTCATAGAAATATAGGGAGAGGTTTTGGGGCGTAGGAAATAAAGTGGAGAAAAAAATATGTCAAGTCCAATGGCAATTTATTTGTTCCATTTTTTTATTATAATTTTCTATGTTTTGCTTAATCAGTAATTGAATATTGTTGCTAATTTCTTGAACCAAGCTTTGACTAGTCCATGACTCTCTCTCTCTATTTACTACCACCATCACAGACCCAATCCATTTATAATTAACTTCTAATAACCCATATTGAATCCAATTATATATAAACAAGTCCCGAACCCGAGCTATATATTTCAACCAAATTAAGAAAGTTTGGTAGGTCTGAGCCAGAAATAATGACTCCTAGTCAGCACCGGTCTTGATTAGAATTAGTTTTAATGGGTTCATAGTATTTGAAACTGCCATTGAACAAATCAATGTTGGGGCCAAATTTCATCAATTCAATCAAAAGCGGCTTATTTCAAGTTGGTTGTTGAGTTATCCAAAAACAAAATTATCTAAGAAACAATTTATTATTTTTATTCACAAAATCCACTAGAAAAAGGAACTGAGAAACACAAATCAATAAATAATACATTCAACGACGTAAAATAGTACCCCAAAAATAAACGACTAATTTTGAATATAACAAATAAGAAATGATACCCAACATTTTATTCATCAACATAGACTAATATAAATCAAAAGTTTATGACACAATAACATGAATCCTTGTGTTAGAACCGAATACGATCCAATTGAATGTTCCAAAATAAGAATCAAAATCGAGCAGGCGTGTGCTAGGACTAACTCAGTGAGATCAGTTTAATTAGGAGCTCGGAGTCGGGTTGACATGTACCCTTAATTTGTTTTCTCTACTCTTTTGTTCTATTTATGATATGATTATAGGAGTAAAACATTTTTTAATATCGAACTGCACTTTGGTTTAATCGAGCCATACAGATCTACAAGATAAGTTTGTTTGTAGGCTAACAGATGAATTTGCTTTCATCCTCTAGGCTGCACAGGTGATGCCATGTCAAAAATCAAGTGAACAAAATCATTAGATCGATGTTTAATTTATGGGAGAAAGAGGAGACACGGGTGCGTGTTGGGAGAGAAAAGTGTACGAAGTAAAATGGTACCCATGGTTCAAATAATGGAGTTGCAAGTGTATTGTATGTATGTTATTAAAGGAGTTGAGCTTATTAATTATTGCGTCCACTTAAACCTAATCCTTGGCCCTAAGAGTGTCACGTAATGGTTAGGTTTTAATACACTCCAATCCGATCCATAGACTAGATTTTTGAAATCTTATGCATTCCTTTAATAGGGCAAGTTCCGAGCCCAATTTTTAGACCCCATCTCTTTAATGGCTCTAGGTTGCTTTTGAAGAGCACTGGCATCACTAATGAGTGGGCAGTTAATCATACTTGGCATATGGGAGGTGATTATATACTGGCATTTTTCAGATTTATTATGCATTTTACAGATTGATGCATCCAAGCGCTAACGTTGTGCACTTGATGTGCTCGCTAGGTTTCTGGTTAGGTTAGGTGATGATGATGGTATTGATGATGCTATAAGAATTATTTTTTTTAATTATTTTAACAATTTCAGCTTCTAAGAGAAGAAGTATTAACAATTTTTGGAATGATATATAAAAAATGATTGATTTCTGTTATTATAGTTGGCGTGGTCGACTATAATATTCTAGTCATGTTTTAAAATGTTCTGCAAAGAAATTAACAAGGCGGCAGCTCATGGAATGAAGTACGTAACCCTCTTTTTTTTCATTGACACCAAAATTTATACGATGCCTGCATGGCAAGGACGATCCATGTGGTTGATCATTTACATGTTCTATGTTCGGCATTTTCTTTCAAAAACAAGTGCTTCGTGCCTTTAATATCAATGCTATAAGTTGCCATGTATCATAGCATTAATAGTGTGATAGATAAATCCCTCAAATGTCTTGCCTTCGTAATGATTGAGGTATCATGCCATTAACATTTTATAATGGTTTTTGCAGAATCGATGCTATTATCAGAAGCATTAGGTATACATGCATCTAGGTCTTGGCCTGGCTTGTAAATGTTGGGACCAAGTGTCACCGGATCATGTCTTGATCAATCTTTTTGAAAAATATAGGGAAAATGGTGCCACCACCAGGGACTTAACCCTGGGTCTCCCTTGAGGGCAAAGTCAAAAATTGATCGTCTTTTTTATTGATCAATTTATTCAAATTTTTATATTTTTTAAAATAGATAAGTTACTTTTTCTTGTATAGTATTTATCTTAGGAGATGGCTACATCATTTTTCCATCAGCTAGTAAAGAATATATTTAATTTTATTTTTAAGATGTCCCATCCTCATTTTTAATGCCTCCATCTAGGGTTGAGCATGGGTCGGGTTCGGTCAAGTTGAGAGAAAAATTTTATTCAATCGAGCCCAATCAGGTTGAAAAAAAATTTAACCTGCTTTCAATCATTTATCATATATAAATCGTTTAAAATCGAAGTGAGCAGTTTGTAGCAGATTCGGATGGATTGCATCGGTTTGGACTTTAATATTAATCCAATATTAATTTTAAGTTCAATGTTAATCCACTTAAGCTTATTTATCGATTCGAGTGAATTGAGTCGGATTCTGATAGATTGTATCGGATTCGGATGGATTGTATGTTAATAGTATAGAAATCAAATTCGACCATAATTAACCAATTTTTTTATGAATTTCAATTCGATTCAACTCGATTCAAGTCTTTCAACCAACCAAAATCAATATTTATCGATTCAAATTGGATGAATTTCTTTGAATTTTGGTTATTTACTCATCCCTACCTCCATCATTCAATGCACAATAATCCTGTTGTTCACTTTCTCTAAACCCAAATAGCATAAAAGGTAATATAAAAATTATGAATAAATTTTAATAACTTATCCAAGAAAATAGTAACGTAAAAGAATGTGAGTAACAAATTTTGAAGTCATTTTTATCAAGTACAAAAGAATAAAAATAAATTATTTTTCTATCTAAATATTATCTAAAAAATATTTATCTAAAAAAATATAGATTCTCAAATAAATTTTTTATCCACAAAAAAATGGATAGAGTTGCTGATGATCCACATTCTTCACCAAAAGGATAGAGTTGCTGATGATCTCCTCACCTACCTGTTAACTATTGTTAGAGTGGGGATGCCATAGTTTTGTAGCTTTGGACAACGGTCCTAGAAGTGAAAAATAGTAATTATTATCTACAACAAATTTGCTATAGAAAACTGTGTCCGCTAATGAAAAGAAAAGGAAAGGAATCATCACCATTTTTAGAGGCCTTTCACCTTGAAGCTTACCGTTCAATAACTACTACTTCCGTTGATATATTTAAGTGCCAGATACAATATTGTATTTCTCAGAAACTATGTACCTAACAAGTTTTGGCTTTTTTTTAAAAAATAGGAGTCCCTAAAAATTATCTTAGAACAAAGATTGTGCTGATCAGAGATGCAAATGAGTCGAATTATTCGCGACTACTCGAACTCGACTTGATTCGATTATTATCGAGCTCGAGTAGATAGAATAGTTTTTCGAGTCGAGTTCAAGTAGTAGAATACTCAATTCAAAAACTTGCAAACCTACTCAAATTTATATATTTTTTTATTAATATATATGTTAAAGCTCGATTTTAAATTCGAGTATCGCTTGGTTGATATACAAGTTAAGTTGAGTCAATCCTAAATTTTGCCTATTTTTTATTGAGTCGGATTCGTATAAAAACTCGATTGATCTCGAGCCGAATTTCGAGTTTGAGTATTTTAAATGAAATCGAGCTCGAGCTCGAGCTTCTAGCTACTCGACCCGGCTCGATTCGATTGCATCCCTAATATTGCTGTCATTTGTGAATGGATTGAGATTTATGCATAAGCATTCTTGCTAACCAAGTTCATATTATCGGAAGAGTTCATATATACCATTCTTAAAATTCTCTTAAAAGGGAAAAACACTTGGTTTCGTACCTTCACAATGCGCATGGAAGGGTGCACCTACAAGCACTAAATCTAGATGATAAAATTTATTTGTTGCACCAGGAGAGTAGTGCATGAGAGGTATATCATATTAGACAGTAATTAGACATCCAATGACAATATTTTGCTCAGGGTAAATTTAGATTCCATTAAGACACCATTATTACTTTCTTCGCTGATGTGCCACCACCATAGCAAGAGACGGTCTTTGGAGATGACATTAACGCAATCAGATGAAAGAAAGATCCCTCTTTCTCAGGCCAAAAATATTCATACATTTCGTGCTAAATTGGAGGGTGGAAGGTTGTTTTATTGGCCACTCCACATATTCCTACCCAATGCCATACGGAACTCAAGGAAACAAAAGACCAAATACTTGGAACTCACGTTCAGAAAGTATCGTACTGTTATGACAGCAAGTATATTTTGAAAGGGGATAAATTTTTCAGCTTGGAACTTGTGGCAACGGTTAGAATCTTTTGAAACAAGGGAGCCTCTGTCTAGGTTCTCGCTGATCAGACTTAGCACTACCTCTAAAACCTAAACTTGACCAATTTGTTGCCTGTTAGACTCATTAAATGTTATCATAAGAATGGTTTCTACACAGAAACGTATAGAATGTGATTTGGTTTGAGCTAAGGTATTCCCTGTTTGAGCTTGAGTAAAATATTAGGAAGTCCAACCCAATTTTTTATTAAGCTATCTTTGCATGACTTGCTGCCCTTCAACGAGGGATTTTTTGAGGACTAGAGCCTTATCTTTTAAGCACCAAAATAACACATACTATATCACCCTTGCCTAAGAAGAAAACTGGGATTAGCTATCTGTGATATTATTATTATTATTATTGGTAAAAGCAAGCAATCACATCATTTTAGTATGCGTACGGTCCAAGAAGTCAGAATATAAAATACCTCATAGGGTTCGGAGACAACTACTACCTTGACATTAGGTCCAATCTTCGGTATACTTGGCAACAAAAGATACAACCCAATCTACGACACTGTTCGTCTCTCGAAAGATATGCCACACAAATGTCATGATGGAAAAACAAAGGGACCTCCAGACGTCACGGAGGAGCAGATGAATATTCAGATGCCTCATCTCATCATCCAGCCAATGACTATGGCGGACTCATCCTCAACAAATATCCTCTATGCCCACAGCTCCTGCCTCGTGCAAATGATGCCCGTCCAAGCGGTATGAAGCTCTGCTTCAAGGACAAATGGCTCAAAAAGATGTGAGCCTCTGCCGCTAATAGCCTAGCATCTGGGCCTCAGATGATATAGCCTATACCACCTCTATCATTTCTAATACTACTATCGAAGTTGACATTAACAAACCCCAAAGAAGAAGGCTCCCAAAAAATCAAAAAAGCCCGTCAGGACCCTCCGACGGTCGTCGTCGGAGGTTGCCGGAGTGGGGGCCGCCGAGGTCGCCGTCGAAGACCTGCAAAACGAAGTCCCATCCGGAGCCGGTGGGGGGTGGCTCCGTCAGGACCCTCCGACGGTCAAATCAATTTTCGGCCAATAGGAATGGAGTGCTCGGAATGAGTTTCGGAGCTTAGAGAAGAAGAGGAGAGCTCAGAGAGATTAGAGGTCAGAGAGCTTAGCCTTAGCATATCGGAAGGGTCCTTTTTATAGCAGAGCTTGATGGTGACAATTGCAGCCGCGTGCTGGCGGGCCGTTCGAGGTTCGGCGGAGTCAGTCTCACGGGATGGTGCCGTGTGCGGCGGATTGATGGTGACAGCCATCGCCGCCTGACAGTGGGTCGCTATCGCCTGCGGTGGACTGATGGTGATGGCTGCAGAGCCAGCCGAATGAAGGGTTGAAGGCCTTCGTCGTGTGCCCATTTCGGAGGAGTTCGGGCTCCTGAAGAGGAAGATAGGAGGGAGTTCGGCTCCCATGGGCGTCTGGCTGGAGGTATGTAGCTAAGGCTCGTTTGCTGAAGAGTTCAGCCGCTGAGGATCCGAAGCTCGGCCGTTTGGGAGTTCGGCTGGCTGTCGGCTGAGACTTAGACACTTGAGAATTCGGTAGGAGCTCGGTCGGCCGAAGTTCAGTGAGGGTGACCGCTGAGGAGTTCGACCGAGGGGCGACTGCTTGGGGAGTTTGACCGAGGGGGCGACCGCTGAAGAGTTCGACCGAGTGACGACTGCTTGGGGAGTTCGACCGAAGGGGCGACCGCTGAGGAGTTCGACCGAGTGACGACTGCTTGGGAAGTTCGACCGAGGGGGCGACCGCTGAGGAGTTCAGCCGCTGGGGGATTCCGTTAAGGCTCGTCCGCTGAGGAGTTCGGTCGCTGAGAGGACTTCGTTGAAGCTCGGTCGCTTGGAGTCGGTCCGAAGGAGTTCGGCCATGGGTCCGAAGGGGTTCGATCGTGGGGAGTCCGAAGGAGTTCGGCCGTCCAGGAAGTTCGGTCTCGATGCTGGGAGTCCGGAAGAAGCTCGGAAGCTGACCAGTTCGGCCTGCTGGAAGAAACTCGGCCGCTGGGAGTTCGGCTGAAGCCCATCTGCCGAAGCTCTTCTGCGGCTACTGGTTACATTAGGCTGAGCGTCGGTCCGGGCTTCAGCAGGAGCGGAATTTATTCCCAACAGTAGTCCCCCCACTCCCGAGTTCGAAATTCGAAGGAAGGGAGTACCAAAATGGGCGACTGCCGAAGTCTTCTTCCAGGCCCCGCGTTTGTCGCGGCTGAAGCTCGGGGGAGGTCTCTTCTCCAGCCAAGGTTGACGCTGAAGTTGAAGCTGAGGCTTGGGGGAGGCCTCATCTCCAGCCAAGGTTGACGCTGAAGTTGAAGCTGAGGCTTGGGGGAGGCCTCATCTCCAATTAATGTTTGGAGTTGGAATGGAACTCGTTCTCAGCTAAAGTCAATGAAGCTGATGTTGAAGCCGAAGTAAATCTCGCCCCCTGCGGTTAAGGTCGGAGTTGAGCTCCTCGGGGGTGACATTATCTCCATCAGCTGAAGTTGACTCGGGGGGGACCTCCTATTCCGCGGTCGAGGTTGTCGCGGTCGCTCAGGGGCGATCTCATCTCCTGCAACGGAACTTGCCGTAGACTTTGAGGCTCGATCTCGGATCTTGCTCACATCAGGACGGGGTTTTCCTCCTGTTCCTAATGGGCTGTGGGGGCACATGGGGACCGTCGTCCTCGCCTCTCTCCCCATCTCGTTTTAGGTGAACGAGGCCTTCGACCTTGCTCGCGTTAGGACGAGGTTCTCCTCCTATTCCCAACGGGCTGTGGGGGCACATGGGGACCGTCGTCCTCGCCTCTCCCCCCATCTCGTTTTAGGTGAACGAGGCCTTCGACCTTGCTCGCGTAGGACGAGGTTCTCCTCCTGTTCCTAACCGACTGTGGGGGCACATGGGGACCGTCGTCCTCGCCTCTCCCTCCATCTCGTCCTTTGCGAACGGAGGCCTTCGACCTTGCTCGCGCTAGGACGAGGTTCTCCTCCTGTTCCTAACCGACTGTGGGGGCACATTCGGACCGTCGTCCGTGCTTCTCCCCCCATCCCGTCCTTTACGAACGGGGCCTCCGACCTTGCTCACGCTAGGACGAGGTTCTCCTCCTGTTCCTAACCGGCTGTGGGGGCACATTCAGGACCGTCGTCCATGCATTCTCCCCCCATCTCGTTTTAGGTGAACGAGGCCTTCGACCTTGCTCGCGTTAGGACGAGGTTCTCCTCCTGTTCCCAACGGGCTGTGGGGGCACATGGGGACCGTCGTCCTCGCCTCTCCCCCCATCTCATTTTAGGTGAACGAGGCCTTCGACCTTGCTCGCGTTAGGACGAGGTTCTCCTCCTATTCCTAATAGGCTATTTTCGCTTGCTTCTTCCCTGTCGTCGTGCAATCCTGAAACAATAATGTCGAGTGAAGGAGTTTTATTAAGGGAAGTCTACTGGTGATACATTCTCAGATTTTCTGAGTTCTAAGGTCGGGGAAGCACTGTTCCTCCGAGCTCCTTCAGGCGATAGATTTCGGATCGGATGATCTCTATCACTTCATACGGACCTTTCCAATTTGGGACGAGCTTCCCTTGGCTCTGAGACTGAGAGACGGTTGCTCGCCGAAGCACTAAGTCCTCCACTCTGAATGCCTTGCTTCTGACTCTGGAGTTATAATATTGAGCCACCTTCCGTCGGTAGGCAGCCATCCGGATGCGAGCTCCCTCCCTTTTTTCTTCTAAAAGGTCGAGGTTGACTCTAAGGTCCTGGGGGTTGTGCCGCTCGTTGAAGCTCATGACTCGTGCAGACGGAAGTTTGAGCTTGATCGGGATAACTGCCTCGGTACCAAAGGCCAAGGCGAAGGGTGTTTCACCGGTCAGCACCCTTTGCGTAGTTCGGTATGCCCAGAGGACGTGGTAGAGTTCGTCCACCCAGGCCCCCTTTGTCTTATCGAGCCTCGCTTTGATACCTTGCAGCAGGGTCCGGTTGCTCACCTTTGCTTCCCCATTGGCCTGCGGGTGAGCCACCGATGTGAAGTGGTGGGAGACGTTTAGCCCTTCGCAGAACTCGGCAAATCGTGCCCCAGCGAACTGCCGCCCATTGTCGGTTATGAGGGTTCGGGGCAGGCCGAACCGACAGACTAGTGACTTTCAGACGAAGTCCTGCACCTTGGCCTCGATGATCTTCGCTAGTGGTTCCGCTTCGACCCACTTGGTGAAGTAGTCAATCGCGACCAGGAGAAACTTCCACTGTCCGGACGCCATTGGGAAGGGGCCGAGTATGTCCATTCCCCATTGCACGAAGGGCCAGGATGCACTGAGCAAAGTAAGTTCGGATGCTGGCTGCCTTTGCACGCTGGCGTTCTTCTGGCAGTGATCACACCTCTTCACATATTCCACGGAGTCGTGAAACAGGGTCGGCCAGTAGTACCCCTACCGAAGTAGTTTTTGCGACAGGGACCTGGCTCCTGCGTGACTTCCGCAGAGTCCTTCGTGCACGTCCCGTAGTGCGAAGTCAGCCTCTGAAGGTCGGAGACATCTCAACAACGGGAGAAAATACGACCTTTTATATAATCTGCCCTCGTATAAGACGTAGCGGGAGGCCTGATTTCTGAGCTTTCGAGCTTCTTTTCGATCGTGAGGAAGGACCCCTTCGTTAAGGTAGGCGACCAACGGGTCGATCCAGCTGGACTCAAAGTCCGTCTGCAGGATGGCCTGAGATTCTTCCATGGTCGGGCACTTCAGAGTTTCCAAAAATACTTCTTTGGACAGTTCGGCCGGGGCGAAAGTGGCCAACTTAAGAGAAGGTCGGCTCTTGCATTTTCCGTCCTCGGGATGTGCCGAATGCCGAAGCTGTCGAAGGTCGGAATCAAATTCCTCACTTTCTCGAGGTACCTCACCATGCTTTCCTCCCGTGCCTCGTAGCCGCCGCCAATCTGACCGACCACCAGCTGGAAATCGCTATAGATCTGAAGCCGATCTACTTTCAATTCCCTTGCAATCCGCAGTCCGACAATCAGTGCTTCATATTCGGCCTCATTGTTGGTCGCGGAGAACTCGAAGCGCAGCGCGTACTCGACGACGGTCCCCTCGGGACTGACCAAGACCAGCCCCGCACAGCACCGGCGGAGTTGGATGAGCCGTCCACGTGCAGAACCCAGAAGCTTTCAGGAAGGTCGGCCCTTTCTTCGGGGAGGCTCGGCTGCCAGAGCTCGGCTTCGTCATAGCTCGGTCCCGCTCCGATGTTGGTGTCGCTTGATCCAAGTCTGGCTTCGACTGGAATGGTGCATTCTAGCATGAAATCCGTCAGTATCTGGACCTTGATCGATGGCCTGGGCTGGTAGTTGATGTCGAACTCTGTGAGTTCGATCGCCCATTTTGCGATTCTCCCAGAAGCGTCTGCTCGGTGGAGGACCGCTCTTATTGGTTGGTCTGTGAGGACCGTTATGGTGTGCTCCTGAAAGTAAGGTCGGAGCCTCCTGGCAGCAATTAGAAGATAGTAAGTTAATTTTTCTAACCTGGAGTACCTGGTCTCTGCGTCCCTCAGGGCTCGGCTCATGTAGTAGACCGATCGTTGCGCCTTTGCATCTTCCCTAACCAAGACCGCCGCCAAGGCCACCGGGGAGACGGCTAGATATAGGAGCAATTCCTCTCTAAGTTCGGGCTTTGCCAGCAGCAGAGGCATGCCGAGGTAGTTTTTGAGCTCCTCGAATGCTTGTTTGCACTCCGCCGTCCAGCAGAAAATCCTTTCGGTCGCCTGAGAACTTGGAAGAAGGGCATGGCACCGCTCAGGCCGACCTTGAGACGAAAGCGACTTCAGGGATGCCACCTTTTCGGTCAGGCGCTGAACTTCCTTGATCGTCTTTGGAGCAGTCATTTCCCGAATAGCTCGGATTTTCTCGGGGTTTGCCTCGATTCTGCATCTTGACACCATGAACCCGAAGAATTTTCTGGAGGTCACGCCGAAGGCGCATTTGGTCGGGTTCAGCTTCATCTTGTACCTCCTGAGCGTACCGAAGGTCTCTTCAAGGTCGGCGAGGTGGTCTGTCGAAGGCTCGGCTTTTGACGAGCATGTCGTCCACGTACACCTCCATGTTGCGGTCGATCTATCCCTTGAAGACCTTGTTGACCAAGCGCTGATATGTCGGCCCTGCATTCTTGAGTCCGAAAGGCATGACCCAGAAAAGGCGTCCATGAAGGTGAGGAGCTCGTGGCCCGAGGTTGCGTCCACCAGCTGGTCGATCCTGGGCAGGGGGTAGCTATCCTTCGGGCAGGCTTGTTCAGCTTCTTGAAGTCGACGCACATCCTCCATTTGTTGTTTGCCTTTTTTGACGAGAACCACGTTCGAGACCCACGGTCGGATAGGTTGACCTCCCGGATGAGTCCGGCTTTGAGGAGCTTGTCCACTTCTTCGGCGATCCGCCTTCTGTCTCTCTGGGGCGTTGGTGGCGCAGCTTTTCTCTGATAGGGTCGGTGCCTCGGATCGACGGCCAGCCGATGTTCCATGACCTCGGCGTCGATCCCTGGTACATCCGCTGGGGTCCCATGGCGAAGACGTCCGCATTTCCTTCTGAGGAAAGCGACGAGCTGCCCCCTAACCTCGACCGCCAAGTTGGAGCCGATCTGCACCACATGCCCCGAGGTTTCCATCATGCAAGGGCACAGGCGATGAGGTCTTCCGCAGGCTTCGCCCCGCTTCCTTCGGTGAGGTCGTCGCGGACGTCCAGCCCGTCAACAAGGTAAGGGTCGGGCTGGTTCCCCCTGCGCAGGGTGATCGAGTAGCAGTACTTCGCCAGAGGCTTGGTCTCCTCTGACCTCGCCGACTCCGTGACTCGTCGAAAATTTCATCTTCAAGTAGTAGGTTGACACTACCGCCCGGAGTGCGTTTAGGCCGGGTCGCCCGAAGGATTGCATTATAGGCGGACGGGGTTCTCACGACTAAGAAGTCGATCCTACGCCTTGGCCAATTTTGGGTGATCGGCCCGCCGTCACAGCCAAAGTCATTACGCCTTCGATCCGGAACGGCGCCGCCAGGCAAATCCTACCAGGGGGGAATTCACAGGCCCTAAGCGGGTCATCAGGTAGAGGACATTTTTGAAGAAGGCATCGTAGAAACAATATGTCCGCCGAACTTCCATTATCCACCAAAATGCAGGCGCACATCATAGTCAGCGATGTTCAAAGAGATTACAACCGCGTCGTTATGCGGAAACTGGATCCCCTGGCCGTCTGCCTCGGTGAAGGTCACGGGCTCCGACAGGTCCTCCGCCTCTTTGCCGGTCCCTCGGATCCGCCGGCCTCTTCCTGCTGAAGGTCCCCCCGAGATAGGTGTTGAATGACGCCGAGAGGCGGCCGATCCTCTTATTGCCGATCTTCCCCACTTGGCGGCAACGCTTCTTAGGCCGATCTTCTCGCTCTTTAGGTCGTCTTCGCAGGAATCGGCCAAGTCCTGCCTCCGCCTGGACGAGCTCCTCGATCTTCGTCCTGGAGCTGGATGCACTCCTCAGTGTCGTGACCGTGGTCACGGTGGTAGAGACAGAACTTGTTGGGGTTGCGTCTGCTGGGATGGGAACGCATTCTCTTTGACCTCGGAAGTCGTTTCTTGATCTCCATCAGCACTTTGGCCTTCGGGGCGTTGAGGGGGGCGTAGCTGTGAAATCGTCGTCGAGGAGGACTTCGGTGCGGAGGAGAACTTCGGCGCGGAGGGGAACCTCGGCGTGCCCTTCCACCGGGGGTTCCCTGCCTCCGAGCCCGAGGGGGAGTTTGGGCTCGCTCGCGACTAGGGGGAGTCCGGGAGCGCGGCCGTGTCTCGATCCGCTTCCTTTCTTCGGTGGGCCTTCCTGGCCCGCTGATTCATCGCTTGTCGTGAGCTTCATTGTCCTTGGCTTCGAAAGCCTCCTCTGCCCGGGTGTAACTTTCGGTCTGAGCTAGCATGTCAGCGAAATTCCCTAGGGATATTTCTTTTCCAGGGAGAACAGCAGGTCGTTCTTCTGAAGGCCGCCTTTGAGGACGGCCATGGCGAACTGATTGGTCCAAGGTTTCCGGACTTCCAGCGCGGTCAGCGTTAAACCGGGTGACATAAGCCCAGGATGGGTTCTTCCCTCCTTCTTGCCTGATGGCCATCAAGGAATCCGAGCCTCGGCGCGGCCGTCTTGCTACTGACGAAATGGGCCGCGAACTTGCTTGACTCATTTGGTCAAACGATTGGATGGTGCTCCGGCTTAAGCGCCGAGTACCAATTCCTGGCCGCTCCCTTGAGGGTAGAGGGGAAAGCCCAGCACAAGAATGGCGTCTGGCGCGCCATGGAGCAACATTGTCGTCCTGAAGGCTTCCAAGTGGTCGACCGGGTCGGTGGTCCCATCGTAGCTCTCAAATGCGGCGGTTCGACCTGTTCCTGCATAATTCTTCTGTGAGAAAGGGAGGGTCAGTGCAAATATCATTACCGCGGGAGGAGGGAGTATGACGAAGTTCTTCTATGCGTCGTCTCCATTTCCAAGAGCCTTTGATCCAGGAGATCTTCGCGATCCTTGAATCTCCCAAGGTCTTCTCGCAGGAATGGGCGCGAAGCTTCTCCCTGGGTCGAGCCGCGGTCCGAGCAGGGGCTCTCCCCCGGTTGCCCTTCCCCTTCCGGGGATTGGAGGTCGGGTAGTCCCACGCCGGTCGCCCCTGGGCCGGACCCCGGGACTCCGGGGAATCCCCGCGCCTGGTCGAGCTGGTGCTGGGGCCTCGCGACTGCGTGGCTTGCACCGCCTGCACCACCTCCGTAAGATCACGGACCTGCTGGGCAAGCAGGCTGAACTGCTCCGCGTCCACTACGGCTACAGAGCGAGCCTGGGTCGCCGGGGCTGGAGCGGGAGCAGGACGGACCCGAACGAGGATCGGGCCGCGGAGGCCGTCCGATCCTCCGGGTCGAGGCTCTCCTGGGGGGCATTTTTCTTGGGAAAAGGAATCCTGAAGAGGGAAGAGGAAGGATCCAGGAGCGGAAAGAAGAAAATCGTCGCCGAGCACTCCTTCAAGAACAAGGGAACCTCGAAGGTTCAGGCCCTCCTTCTAACGCCAATCTGTTGGTGCAGAAACTGATCGTCGTCGAAGGTTGCCGAAGTGGGGGCCGCCGAGGTCGCCGCCGGGGACCTGCAAAACAAAGTTCCGTCCGGAGCCGGTGGAGGGTGGCTCCGTCAGGACCCTCCGACGGTCAAGTCAATTTTCGGCCAATAGGAATGGAGTGCTCGGAATGAGTTTCGGAGCTTAGAGAAGAAGAGGAGAGCTTAGAGAGATTAGAGGTCAGAGAGCTTAGCCTTAGCATATCGGAAGGATCCTTTTTATAGCGGAGCTTGATGGTGACAACTGCAGCCACGTGCTGGCGGGCCGCTCGAGGTTCGATGGAGTCAGTCTCACGGGATGGTGCCGTGTGCGGCGGATTGATGGTGACAGCCATCGCCGCCTGACAGTGGGTCGCTATCGCCTGCGGCGGACTGATGATGGTGATGGCTGCAGAGCTTGCCGAATGAAGGGTTGAAGGCCTTCGTCGTGTGCCCATTTCGGAGGAGTTCGGGCTCCTGAAGAGGAAGATAGGAGGGAGTTCGGCTCCC
Organism: Cocos nucifera; assembly: GCA_006176705.1. Classification (NCBI taxonomy): domain Eukaryota; kingdom Viridiplantae; phylum Streptophyta; class Magnoliopsida; order Arecales; family Arecaceae; genus Cocos; species Cocos nucifera. The sequence continues at coordinate 5,484 of QRFJ01001028.1, read as the reverse complement.
ATAGGCGTCTGGCTGGAGGTATGCAGCTAAGGCTCGTCCGCTGAAGAGTTCGGCCGCTGAGAATCCGAAGCTCGGCCGTTTGAGGAGTTCGGCCGGCTGTCGGACTTCGGCTGAGGCTTGGACACTTGAGAGTTCGGTAGGAGCTCGGTCGGCCGAAGTTCGGTGAGGGCGACCGCTGAGGAGTTCGACCGAGGGGCGACTGCTTGGGGAGTTCGGCCGAGGGGGCGACCGCTGAAGAGTTCGGTCGAGTGACGACTGCTTGGGGAGTTCGGCCGAAGGGGCGACCGCTGAGGAGTTCGGCCGAGTGACGACTGCTTGGAAAGTTCGGCCGAGGGGGCAACCGCTGAGGAGTTCGGCCGCTGGGGGATTCCGTTAAGGCTCGTCCGTTGAGGAGTTCGGCCGCTGAGAGGACTTCGTTGAAGCTCGGCCGCTTGGAGTCGGTCCGAAGGAGTTTGGCCATGGGTCCGAAGGGGTTCGACCGTGGAGAGTCCGAAGGAGTTCGGCCGTGGGGAGTTCGAAGGAGTTCGGCCACCCAGGAAGTTCGGTCTCGACGCTGGGAGTCCGGAAGAAGCTCAGAAGCTGACCAATTCGGCCTGCTGGAAGAAGCTCGGCCGCTGGGAGTTCGACTGAAGCCCATCTGTCGAAGCTCTTCTGCGGCTACTGGTTACATTAGGCTGAGCGTTGGGCCGGGCTTCGACAGGAGCGGGATTTATCCCCAATAAGAAGGCTACCAAAAAATTAAAAAAGCCCTTCGAATCGCTGCAGGCATAGCAAGAAAGTCCCAGGAACTCCAGGCGATAAGGATCAAGCCAGCAGTATCAAAACAACTGTACTCCGCAACTAAGCAATAGGCTCTTTCAAGCATCCGATGAACACAGGCACAATTTCAGCTTTGAAAATCAAGCTTATTTTGGACAACCAAATCTAATAGATGATATACACCATCCTACCATCCCAAACTGAACCCTTGGCCATACTCCAATGAATCGAGTTCAAAAAAGGGTGGAGCTAAGGACCACTGATCGCCCTCTAAAACTAACCACCCACCATCCTTCAAATCAAACTTGTCCTCAGACAATGAAGGAGTGCATACTCCATTGACTCATCCTCCAATATGCGGATCGGGCAGGCAACCAGAAACTCCATGTCTCTATCTCTAAGAAGTGCCCGAGTCAGAAGTTGGTCACAGACAACCTTCTAAAGAAAAAGTCTGACCATAGAATTGGCAGCTACTCCCAGATCAAAGTAGCCTCGATCTTCCTATCTAGCGTTAACTTGCTCAACTCAATGAGGTCCATAAGTCCTAGCTCCGATGGACGGAAATCAGAATAGCAAGAATCCTATCAGCAAGCTGGCACTAAAGAGATAAGTGACATCTTGAGCTCTCCAACTTCTACCATTGACAATGATCAAATCGGAGACCTATAAGTGGTTGTCTACCTCTATGCTGATGTAGGTCAGCCAACGAGAGAAGGACAAACTAGAAATCTAAGCATCCTAGCTCATATTAACTGAAATCCTATCTTCAATCAGTCACCTGACGTGAGCCATCACTACTAAGGTGCGAGTGCAAATCTCCCTCCAGATGAAGGAGCAGCCACGATCAATCCAGACCTAGGACTCTGGCTCTAAGCTCCATATCGAGTCTTCATCATAATTTGCGATGTTAGTTACAGTGATCAAAAATTCAAGTTGGAATAGAAAGGATGAATAGTGGATGCAATCTTGCATCCTGCATTTGCCATATCATACTTTCCCATCTCCAAATTAGGGAACTTTTTCCTTTTTTTTTTTTACTTTCTTTTTAAAATTTTAAAGAAAGGGAGGAGACCGGCCTGCAGTTTAATTATGGTATCCCCAACCAAAGCAGTGTAACCGTTGGGGCAAAGCCTCAATGGTAGTGAACTTAGTAATTAACTTGGTTCTGATGGTAAGTGAATCAAATTATTTGCCCTTACCACAGAAAAGGAAGAGAAACCTCTTTTAGGACCATTCATTCTTGTTCTCAATTCAGTACTAAGCAGATCCAGACTAATTGTACACTTGTGTAGCAATGACAAATTGCTTAAATTTGACTTATCATCACCCACAAGGCCACCATTAAAGATTGCAGGTTTACTCTCAAACAAGTTCATGTTGGTTAAGAGGAGATATTTGAGAACAGCTCTCACCTAAATACAGACATGGAGAAAACCTGAGGATGCATGGCTTCATACACATCCTAACATTCTGCCATGGTCAAATGCAACTGAAATCAACCAAAGAAGTCTCTCATGTTTGTGAAGAACTAACATCTGTGATGTAACAATTAAGTCAATGTTTTATGGATGCCTGGCTACCATCACTTGATGGATTATCTCTCTGCACTGTAAGTCAATGATGAATGGCTGTTTCACTAAGATTTCGAGGATAATGGCCTCCACAACCCTTATCAATTCTCCTTTATCATTGCCTACCTTGCTGATATCCACTAGTACATGTGGCCCAGCTAGTGTATCAGTAGGACCTACTTCACCACCATCCCCACCCAACAAACCGAAAACCATTTTCTTTCTGTAACAGATTAGGACATCCAAGATCGGAGACAAAATACACTTGGCCCTGCTGTGATCTTAAAGTTTTTCTATTTTATCTGTCGTTCCTTGCTTTCTGAAGGTTTACATCGGTTTGCTCTATTCAAATCCCTTTCCTCAAAAAAAGCTTCCCTCATGACATGTTTGTCTCTGCCTACATGTCCACTTCTTTTCTCCAGAATACTCATTCTCTACACGTGATACATTCAGTTATAACATGTAATTGTCCCCTAGTAATACGACCAAGATCTGTTCTCGATAAGTACAGAAGCACCTTTCAGCCAATCTTTTGTCAATGAGCTTAATTAACTAATGTACTCAATAACTTGGTGTCAAAAGACTGTATCTTGTATCCAATATGGTTAGGTTTGTTGACAGTTTGATATGAAACCACCATATATATTCCTTCAACACATGCCAGAAAGATCAGACACTTTGGGTTACTCCTATATTCATCAATTTGGTCAGTGTGATCAGCAGATCCAAGAACAGGATAATTTTATAATAAAGCAGTTACAAATATGCAACCCAAAAATCCAAATCCTTTAAAAATACAGTAACTTCATTCATTTAATCTCACTTACCATGGTAGCCAACTTTTATAAGAAAAGAAACGGTAGCTCTGAAAGAAAACCTTAACCGTCCAGCCGCTCCTGCTGATGGACCACTGTAAGCAATACAGGAATCATTGAACGTGCTGGCCCTCATGCAGCTTGGAGAGCTTTGGCCAAAGCATAGGCGGCAGCAGAGGCAAGTGCTCCAATGAAGGCTGTTTGGATAGCACTTAGCAGAGGGCGGTTGCCGGTGAGGTGGCCCTTGATGTAGCCAAAGAAGATAAGTGCAGTGAGAGTGACACCAATTGATGCCAGCATTGCTTTCTGAGCTGTTGGGATGAAGAAATAAGGCAAGAGGGGCACCATGCCACCTACTATGTACGCCATGGCAATTGTCAGTGCACTCTGCAGTGCCCTCCTTGGCTCGGGCTTCTCCAACCCTAGCTCAAACCTGAAAGACAAGATTGGTTGCAGTCATAATCATAGTGAATAAGGGTTGTTTCATCTCCTTAAAGTTGGCTTCTTGAATTTTTGTTTGCCTTAGTTATCCAAGCATGAATATAAAGCAGACTGTTATTTGGAAAGGGGAATTATGATGCTACTTTCACTCTGATGATGTTCCTCTGGACTTGCCTTACCTATTTTTGAGAGGTCAAAAGAAGAGGATGACTGGATCATAACAAAGAACAAATGGCAATATTATATTTACTAAAAAGCTTATAAGAACAAGTGGACATAATTTAAGTTTTTTTTTTTTTTTTTTTTTAAAATGATTCTTCTATGAAATTTTGTGAATGGCATGAGCATATACTAGATAAAAAGACATACACACAGCACATAATTAACAGGCACCACTTTTTGCGCCAGTCGTACCTAACTGGTTATGTGGCATTTGGCATTAGGTATGAGCCCCACAAAATTCAATAACATTATATTTACATGCCTATGGTACATCCTGTGCTCTTATTATCTATATATATATAATTGGAAGTCCTACCACTCTTCAGTAAAATCTTCCTACTCACCTTTTTTTCTCTGCATTGGTGTACTTATTATAATAAATGTACTTCCTCTTTGTTAAGCTCTCTGTAAAACCCGATTTATAGAGGAGGGCATGGTAATACATTTTCATTCATTGATCTTTCCTACCATATTTAATCCTTGGAAAATATCTAATATTTGACATTTCTTGGCTTATATAGGATGTTCTTATATGAAAATCATATAAGATACCTCTGACAATGTGAATATCATGTGAAATTCATTAGCTTGAGATTTAAAGATCACATTATCCTTGTTACTATAATATAATGACAATATAGTAAAATTATTAAACTAAATTTATTGACTTATCATCACCATTTTTATACTGGAAAAGTTCTATTTAAAGCACACAACAGAACAGATATATCTCACAAATTGTCCTTTAAACATTTCTTAAAATCTTGATGGTGTCCAAAAATTTTGAAAATAAAAAACTAGAGATGTTAATAATGTAGAGAGATGTAAAAGAAACAAAAGAAGTGTATTCATAAAGGAAGAGCCGTACTGCATATTTCTTGTTAATTTTCCAATTGTGGAACATACAAATCTTCAACTATAATGTGCAAAAGATTGATACTTATATCAACTCTTAGACCAGTTTGTGTGCCATGCGTAGTCATTCTACAAGGATCCACCTTGAGAGAACTAAAGTCTATGCCCCACCAGCAACTGTAAAGTTGTTAACTCTCAAAGATTTAACAAGAAATTAAGGTGTATATGCATCCAAGATATGCTTCAAAAATGATTTTTAGACATTTATCTCATCAAATCTCACGTCCGATTTAAAACCAAAAATATTGCTTTTAGTTTGAAGCTAATATTCCCTTCGATCATACCTAGGTTTCTGAACTTAATATATTAACCTTTAATGTTATTGTCTTCAAAAAGAAAAAAATGGTAATAAGTATGTAACCAACATTGATTCTTTGAACAGCAAATAAATTTATAATTTCTTTAAGGCAGTTCATCAACACACACCATTTTAAATGCATTCTCATTTGCTTCTGTTTAAAACAAATTTAAAAGGAAGTGCATCCACCGAAAAAAGAAAAAGGTTCTGTATTCAAATTTTCTAGTAAAGAACATAGAAAACACTGAACCTAAATTCTCTCATGGTTGTTCAGAAAAAAGCCACCTTACTTTCCTATTAGCACACATTAAATAGGTAACTTTTTATATTTGGACTTCACCAATCAGTACACCCTACTCTCAAATGAAGCACACATTAAGTTAAACAATGCACACATGTTGATAATGGATACTCATGTAATATAGGTTGATGTACATTCTCATAAACATTCTTATGAGCAATC
>QRFJ01001027.1:389106-558329 GCA_006176705.1 Cocos nucifera | reverse complement strand
AGCCGGGCAATCCCAGACCCTAAGATGTGAAATTGTTGGCTTATGTCTTGTCCATATCTCATATGGAGTCTTAACTACAGACATACTTGGAACTTTATTTAATAGATAGCAAGCCGATTTGAGTGCATATCCTCAGAAAGGATATCGGCAAGCTGACAAAATCCATCATGGATTGGACCATGTCTAACAAAGTTCGATTCCTTCTTTCAGACACACCATTATGCTATGGTGTTCCTGAAGGAGTCTATTAGGAGAGAATTCCTATTCTCTCCTACATATGTGAGAAACTCATCGGAAAGGTATTCCCCTCCTTGGTCAGATTGAAAAGTTTTAATACTCTTCCCAGATTATTTTTCTACTTCACTTTAGAATCATTTGAACATTTTAAATGAATCCGACTTGTGTTTTATCAGATAGACATATCCATATCTGGATAGATCATCTGTGAAAGTAATGAAGTAGAAATATCCATCTCTGACACTTGTGCTCATTGGTCCACATACATCAATATGTACTAGACCTAAGAGCTCAGTGGCTCTCTCATCTTTTTCAGTAAAAGGTGACTTGATCATTTTTTCAAGAAGACAGGACTCACAGATTGGAAGTAATTCACAATCACTGACTTTGAGGATTCCCTCTTAAGTCAATCTGTTTATCCTATTCTTATTTATATGACCTAGCCTATAGTGCCATAAGTAGATATTTGACATACTATCTAATCTATGATGCTTACCAATGGAATAGACTACGTTAATGGATTGTGATAATATATACACACCATTGTTCAAATGGCTAGAAGAAATAGTAACACCATTCATAATGATATTACAAAACTATTTCTTTATTAAAATTTCATGATTATTTTTGACCAAAAGGCCTACAAAAATGATATTTAAAAAGAAACTTGGACAGAAATGATAATTATCAAGAACAATAGTGTGGGACTCAAATACAAGTTTTAAGATTCCTAATGCTAGAACTAGAACCGATCTTCCATCTTCAACATTCAGGAACCTCTCATCTTGCTCAAATCTTCTACTGACCTGCAACTCTTGCAATAAATTGCAAATAGATAAGGACAATCAGTATCCAATACCCAATCAATAAAATCATAAATAAAGAAATTGTAAGGAGTTATCATATAAATACCTTACCAAGCAATAGCTTGCTTCTTTCTCTACCTGTTCTGGTCCAGAGAGGCAATGTACAGAGGATAGTTTCTCTTTCAGTGCTCCCACTTCTTGCAAAAGAAGTATTTAGCTTGACTCTTATTGGGCTTGATCTTCCTGATCTGGCTCTGCACAGATGTCCTAGCCTGAACTTGCACCTTCTTGCCCTTCTTCTTCTTATTCTTCTTTCATTTCCTAAAGAGTCGAGAACTAGAAGATGAACCTCCTACTAGTTCATCGACTTCTTGTGGAGTTCATGATCCTTTTCAATGTTTTGAAGCAATTCCAGTAACCCATGGTAGTGTACTTCAGGCTTTGTCATTCTAAAATGAGTGAGAAATGGGAGATAGGACTTAGGCAGCGAGTTTAATATTGCATCTTTCACAAGTTGCTTATGCAAGGGAAAGCCAAGCTTGCTCAATCACTCTATCAGCTCGATCATGTATAGTACATGATCAGTGATAGAGGCTCCTTTATCCTGACGTTGAAGATGGTAGAACTAGTCTTGTGCCTTTCAACATCATCAGGTGTGCTAAAAGAATCCTTCAATACTTGAAGCATATCCTTTGGCTAAGCCATCTCGAATCTACGACTGAACTCATCGCTCATTGCAGCCAGCATAATGCAGCATACAGTAGTTCAATCACTGAGCCACTTCTGATAAGTGTCACTATTCCACATGTATTAGGAGCTGGCTCCTCAAGTGCAGGATCCGTCAACACATACAAGATCTGTTCATGCTTCAGGACTATCTTCAACTTTCGGTACCAGCTATCGAAGTTGGGTCCTACCAACTTATCATTGTCCAATAATGATCGAAGCGATAGAAAAGTGGTCTTATCTGCACAAAAAAAAATCAAAATCTAATTAGTAATTGATTTATTAAATCTAAAGATTTGAACTTTAATCAAAAGATTTTCTCACTATTTTTTTCGAATTGGTAGCCTCTACCTCCAATTTGAGGAATTACCCTAATTTCTTAGTGGATACTAGAATCTACATAGACTTGCACACGAGCCCAACTTTAGTTGTTCAACCCATGTATATCTAAGGATAGGTTCATAATCAATTATTTTTCTAAATAATTTTTAATAATTTAATTTTATCCTAGTTCCTAATCAGTAGGCTTTGGCCTTTATTGAAAAGGTTTGGTTAGGTCCAACCATTAACATGACCATATTTAGTCTATCAAACTAATGAATGATTAAGCCCAACATTGGTTGGTCAACTTAACCACCATTTAGAAAGATGCGGTCAAGAAATCATATTATGAATGATAATTTCATCAGCCGATAAGCACCAGGCCTTTAGGCCTCCAATGATTATCTAACTGATGGATCCATTATCATCCACTTAATGGAAGGCTTTGATCTAGTTATCACCATAACTAATTTATTTTAAGGATCTAATAATTTTAGAAAATTTTAATTTTAAGAAAGAGAGAAGATCAGATGAACCAGCTTGTCATGATCCTTCCACTAGCTTAATCAAGTTAGCTTAAGGAAGATCAATAATAAGCTGGTCTAGGAGCACCTAAATCAGTCACACTGATTTACCTAGTTGACATGGATCAGCTTGAATACTCAAGTGGTCCGATCGAAACATAATTTCACCAAAAGGCCAGGAAAGTTCGATCGGTGGGAGGGTCTGCCAAAGCTTGTCTTAGATTCTATCAGAAATGGCAAGGTAAACGGGCTGCCAATTAAAGACCATCGATCTAATTTACCTTAGATACCAACTAGTTTAATTAGTCTCGATTAGATCAACCTAATAGTTTGTGCTAGAACGCATAGCCAAGAATCAAGTCCATTTTAGATCTTGTTAAAAATACGAACTTGACCAAATATAACTATTGTAATTGATCTAGAAAATCCTTGATCCAATTTAAGATAATAATTGATTAGATTTAAGTCAATTCTCTAATTTAGTCCATTCTTTAATTTAACCCTAGGTCTAACCTAATTAATGGACCTAATTTTCACTAACCTATTTAATCCAATGTGTTATGATTTGTGTCTTAGGATCTTTAATTCATAATTCTATATCCTAATCAAATAACTTCTTAATTCTTAATTAAATTTTGGACTAAGGATTGGGGTTCGACTTTTCAAAAATAATTTTTATATTTATAAAGTATTTTTATAATATGGTTCTACCAATCAATTTCAATCAATTATAAATTATCTTAGATTAAATCTAACATATTTATAATGATTAAAATTAGATTAAAATATTTTTAATTAGATCATAAATTTTTTTAGATCTAATTTAAAATTTTATGATCAATATTTTAGATCAGCACATACTAGGACAATCTCTCTACTATAAGGGCTAAATCTTACAACAGGACAACCTTATAATCAGTCCATACAATCTAAAACTTTTATTTTTAGATCTAAAATTCTTTTAAATTTAATAAATCATAAATAAAATTAGATCATATCTAATAAATTTATGATAAGAAATAGATTAATATGAACTAGGATAATCTTTCTACCGTAAGGGGTAAACCTTATAGCAGGATAACCTTATATCATTTGTATGATCATAATTTTTAGTTTTAGATCTAATAATCAGATTATAAATTAGATCTAATCTAAGAAATAATCTAAATATGCAAAAGTAATCATATAGTAATAAATTTAAGTTCTGATACCAATTGAAGGAACCAGATCTAGAATTTTAGGACTAGATCTTGAAACTTTTCAGATCTAGACAACGAAAGATAGAAATTAATCAAAATTAATTCATAAAAACTGGAGAACGTCTAGATCTAAGATTGTATTATATGATTATAATATAAGATTAAATCAAAAATTAAAAACATAAGTAAAAGACATGTTGATCACATCAATATGGATCTATACTAGATCTATTACAGATATGTAACATAGGATTAGATCCATATTATCTACGTAAGTTAGACATTCTAACTTGCTAATCCAGACTGAAGGATGAAGCTCCAAGCCACACATGCATCTGGCCTCTAAGAGATGTCCATACGAGCCCTCAAATTTCAATTAAAAGTCTAATGTAGGAAATCAGCACAGTACTACTGTGCTGATCCTTCTTCGACGGTCAATCCGGTGCTTTCTTATTCTCTTTTCTCTCACTTAGATACCTAGATTGGTGTCTATGAAAATCCCCACACCCAAAGGATCTCTCTCTCTAATTTTCATATGCCCAAGAGTCCTCTTAATGGTCTAGAATCTATGCAAAATTTAGCCTAAAAAGACCTCCTTATAATGATATTGAAGAGTCTTCGTTGGGTCAAATTCCTATACAAGGTAAGAATAAATATGGCAAGTTGTTGGGGCACCCAACACTTGGGTTCTCCCTCCTTTATTTTAGCCATGGACCTCCAAGAAAGGTGCATAAAAAGAAGGATTTTCTCCACCAAAAAAAGCAAGGAGAAATAGGGAGTGGGCGGCACCTTATGGGAGGAGTTTTGGTTTGTTAGGATTCTATATCATAGAATCCAAAATCATAACAAACTACCTACATTTGACTTGGTCCACAAACTAATTTCCATATAAGAAAGGGAGGAGAGGAGTAGGTGTGCATGAGACTATTGGGAGAGGAGATTTCTCACCGAAAACCAATAGAGAAAGGGCATGGGGGCATGGGATATAGGTGGTGCAAGCAAGATGAATCCTAGTCTTACTAGGATTCTATATTTGACTTGGTCAAATATGGTTTCTCAAACCAGAAGTAAATCAACCCAATTAAATTAGACCCTAATCCAATTAAGAACTTAATTAAATTAGATTAAATTGGATTTAATTTTGATTTAGTTTTTTAATCAAATTAAAAAATTAGATTGACCCAAGTCTTAGTTGAACTTGAACTAGTTCTTCCTTGCACTTGGCTTATCCAATAAATCAGTTGGACTTGATCCAATCAAGTTCTAACCAAATCTAATTAAATCATATTTAATTAGACTTAATCTTAGTCCTTTGGCTTAATCAAATTAAGCTAATTAACAATTGAATTGCTAATTGATCCTCCTATAATATTTGTACTAGATTAAACATCAATCGTATTGATCATTTAACCTTAAAAGATTCTTAATTGTTGATCAACTATCCGATCAGATCGTGAAATTTAATGTATGTGACCCCCATAGGTTCAAATGTAAGTTAGTAGCACCGAAATAAATTTCTATACCAATCAAAATGACCATTTAGTAATGGTACCCGATGGTCGGAAAGGTCGAATTTATAGAACAACATCCTTAGAACCCATGTGGATATAGTTTTTATATAATTTATTTCCTTGACCAAATGCTCATGGGACACCTCAATGTTTAACTGTCAACTCAGACTGTCTACATTATATTTTAAAATATCAAATCCATATCATGGATTATCCTGGCCAAGGTTTTGCTATATTGAAATATAGTGATACATTCTTCTCTAACTCTTGGGGTGGTCTATCCTATCTTGATCACAAATCGACTTTACAAGTACTTGATCGTGCCCAAAAATCTTTCATTATTAAATTAAAAATTTAGTTAGTCTGGTATCAAAGCACAGTGAGTTGCTTGCAAGCTACTAAGGTGATCTTAAGTCTAAGGGATACTTATACCTATATCCCATCAGAGACATTCTCGACAGTAGAATACTTTAGAGTTTGGTCTGTTCAATGACTATGTACCTCTACATCACATCTGTCTGCCATTCCAATGTCTCCACACCTCTTGGTTAAGAGGACAACCAACCTATATAACATATAGCGATCTATACTCGATAAACGCTATCATCTTAATTAACAGCCTATCATTAGGTTGTGAACAGTTTTAAGGACTAATCGATAAATTCTTTCTTTATTGAACCTAAATAGTCCTAAGGACCTCATCACAATAATGAAGTTCGTTAGAAGATGAAAATTTATGATGAAAAATACCAAAATATATTTTATTAATTAATAAATTATAATAGTTACAATATAGCTCAATCATCCACAGGCTGATGATTGGCTTTGGGACATATTTTTCAATAGCTGGCACAAAGGAAAGAAGTTGATAGCAACAAACTATTAAAAATAGTGTCCCAAAGTCAATCATCAGTCTGTTAATGATTGTACTATTTCTTATACTTATACATGAACTATTAATAAATAAAATTAATTTTGGTATTTTAACATCATAAAATATCACATCTTCTAATGAACTCCTATGTTGTGGTGATGTTCTTAGGACTATTTAGAACCAATATAGAAGGATTTATCATTTACTCTTTAAACCTCTTTGCGATTAAATAATACGTTGTTACCAAGGACGACCACATTTATCGAGTGTAGGTCATTGTGTGCCATATGGATTGATTGTCCTCTTAACCAAGGAGTGTGTAGATATTGATATGGCATGCAAGTGAGATGTAGGGGTACATCTGCACTGAACATGACCAACTCTGAAGCTTTTCTACTGTCAAGATTTGCTTTGATAGGAATATGGGTATAAGTATCCCTCCGATCTGAGATCACCATGGTGACTTTCAAACAACTCACTGTGCTTTGATGCCGAACTATCTAAATTTTTAATTCAGTGATGAAATGTTTTTAGGCATAGTTAAGTATTTGAGGAGTCGGTGTGTGAGTCAAGATGGGATTGACCACTCTGATTCAGGAGTTGTGTTTAATTATATTTCAATTTAATAAATTCTTGGCCAAGATAATCCTAGTGAGGAGACACGGGGCTAATTGCTTTGAGACATGATTTGGATGTATCTTTCATGGTTGATAGTTTAAGTCGTCCTCATACACAGAGGTCAAAAGGATGAATTATGCAATAACCATATTCACGTAGATTTTGAATATTATGATTGTGACTATTCGATCTATTCGGACATCGGGTACCATTGCTAGATGGTCACTTCGATTAGTGCAAAAAGTAGTTCCTCTACTATCGGCTTAGGTTCAAACCTGTGGAGTCACACACACTAGAGATTCCTACCTAATCTGATGGCTGTTGAAGAGTCCTACTAGACTAAAACATTTTGGTCAAAAGTCTCATTGGACTGAAACTCTTCGATCGAGAGTCTTATTGCATTAGGACTCTGAGTCCTAGTTGTCTAGGACTCATGATCAGGAGTCCTAATGGACTGAGACTTTGTAGTGAAGAGTCCCACTACTACTCTAAAACTCTGAGTCCTACTTGTGTGAAACTCTATGATCAAGAGTCTAGACTCTGTGATTATGAGTTTCATTCATTTTAGACATCAGGATCAAGAGTCCCATTGATTTGGGACTATTCGATCAAGCGTTTCATTTTGATGGGACTGTATTATCCGAATATCCACTGGATTTAGATTTTTATATTTAGAAGAGATTTAATTAGTGGTTTGATCACTAATTAATTCAATTTGATCGAGTAATTATTTTTAGATCAAGTCCAATTGAATTAGATTCAGTTATGTTTGACCCAATTAGGTTTTAGATGACCTAATCACCGAGAAAGTATTATCGCTGATTTAATCAAGGGTTGGGCTTATTTAATTTCTAATTTGATTAGAATTTAACTAAGCCTAATTAAGCTTAAATAAGTTAAATTTAATTTGATCTAATTGGGCCTAACCAATTTAGATTGGGTTGGTTTAATTAGATGAATAATTATGAGACTAGTTTGACCTGTCTTCCATATGCCACCTCACCCTCTTTGCACCCTTTTTTTTTCTCCACAAGAAAGATGTTCTCATGAATTTTTTTTTTCCATGAAAAAGAAGGCTTTCACCCTCCCTTCTCACATCCTAAATGGATGGGTTTGATCTGATTGTAATTTGAATTCAAATAGGATTTGAATTCAAATAGCAAACCACTTCATCCCAACTCTTTCACATGCCACCTTGACTTGTTCACCCTATATAAAATTTCTAGAATTTTTTCTAGATGAGAGTTTTTTTGAGACTCCTCTCCTCTAGTTCATGAGTCCTTCCATAGCTTGAAAAAAATATGAAAAAAATTTGAGAAGAAAAATTGGGAGAGAAAACTAGGCACCAAGGTTTGAGTGCTGTGTTGCCCTAGATCTTGATCTAGGATTTCTATTCTGATTTCATAAGATTTGGGCATCAGATCTTCATGAATTTTTTTTTGAGTACTTCCTCATCCTCTTTTCTACCCATCCTACTAATCTAGAGTATCCAAAGTTTTGGTGGAGGGAGATCAAAATTATTCGATTAGATCTAGCTATCAGGAGAATTCTTCATCAAGCTAGCACTCGGAAGGAGCCAATCAGGATCAGGACCTCATCTAGACCATCCATGGAGGTCAGACGCATGTGTGGCTGCATCACAATAATCAGATCTACCTGGTGATTAGATCGGTGGTGATTCAATTGCGGAGTTCATCTATCCATGCAAGGTAACATATTTGGAACACATAGATTAGTAAAATTATTTTACTACCTGTAGCTGTTTTATTTTCAGATTTCAAAGCATAAATTTTTATCATATTTGACCCTGATAATATAGAGTTTATAGCTCAGATCTATAGCTCTTTATAAATTAACTAGATTAATTTTTATTTTTACTATAATTAATTTTTAAAAAAATTTTGAAAGTAGAGCTAGAAATCCTGCTTGCTTCCCATCAATGGTATCAGAGCATCCATGTTATTTAATATGATCTATATGCATGTTTAGATTATTTTTTAGATTAGATCTAAATAATAATATAATTTTTTAAATTTAAAAATAAAATAATATGATCGCACGGACCGTAGGTTGTCCTGCTATATGGTTTACTCCCTACAGTGTGGGTTGTCCTAGTACGTGCTGATCTAGATCATTAAATCATAAAATTTTAGATTTGACCTAATAATTTTTATAATTTGATTGTATAATTTTGATCTAATTTTTAATCATGAGTAAGAGTTTATATTAGATCTAATTTGATTCATGATTTTTTTGTATTATACATAGATCTAGATTAAAATCTACAACTAGTACTATTTATGAAATGAGCCGACGCAATTTTTTAAATAGGTTGACTCATTTGGTGAACAATGCTAAGTTATGTTGAACCTTTCAAAATTTTAAAAAATATTTTTGAAATGCCGAATCCCCAATCTTCATCTCAAAAACTTAATTAAGAATTAAGTATGTTGAATTAGAATCTAGAATTATGAATTAAAGATCCTAAGTCATTAATCATAAAATATGGGTTATTGGGTTAAATGAATTAGGTCCATTAATTGGATTAGACCTGAGGTTAGTTAAAGAATAGACTAATTTAGAGTAATTGATCAAATCTAACCAAATATTGATTTAGATTAGGTCAAGGACTCTTTAAACTCAATTACAATAGTTGTAGTTGGTCAAGTCCATGCCTTTAACGAGGACCAAATGGACTTGATTCGTGGCTACGCGGTTGAACCCAAAATTACTAGGTTGGTCAAATTGAAACTAATGAGCGGATGGTGTCTAAGGTAAGTTTGGCAGTCTAGATCAATGGTTTTTAATTGGGTGCTACTCGCACTGATTCAATTTTTGATGAGTTAATGGCATATCCCTTCCACTGATCTCACTTACCTAGCCATCCCGGTGAATTAGGTTTTGATTAGATCACTTGATGATTTGGGCTCATCCATATTAATTAGGTAAATTAGTGTGACTGATTTTGGTACTCCTAATGCCGGCTTGAATTAGGTCCTTTTTTATCAGACTTGGTAAAGGTAGTGGGAGAATCAAATTTGGCTGGTTAATTCTCGCTCACTTTATTTAAAATTAATTTAACCAAATCCTCTAAAATTATTAGATCGTTAAAAATGAAATAGTTATAATGATAACTAGGTCATAGCCTTCCATTAAGTTGAGTGATAATGAGTCTATTAGTTTAATAATCATTGGAGGCCCAAAGCCTTAGTGCTTATTGACTAATGAAATTATCATTCATAATATGATGAGTTGGTCGTGTCTTTCTAATGGTGGTCAGGTTGGTCGGCCAAAGTCAAGCCTGATCATTTGTTGGTCAGATATACTAGATATGGTCATGTTAATGGTTGGACCTAACCAAATCTTTTTTGTGGAGGCCAAAGCCTACTGATTAGATTCCTAGGGCAAAATTAAAATACTAAAAGTTATTTAGAGAAATAATTATTTATGAACCTACCTATAGATGCATATAGGTTGACCAACCAAAGTTGGCCTCGTGTGTAGCCTATGTGGCATCCACTAAGAAATTAAGGTAATTTCTTAAATTCGAGGTAGAGGCTACCAATTCGAATAAAATAGTAGAAGAACCTTTAGACTAAAATCTAAGTCTTTAGGATTAATAAATAATATACTAATTAGGTTTGTTTTTTCTTAATGCAAAAATGGCCACTACCTTATCGCTCCGGTCATTATTAGATAATGATAAATTAATGGGATCCAACTTTGATTGCTGGTATCAAAAGTTGAAAATCTTCCTAGAGCATAAGCAGATCTTGTATGTATTGATTGATCCAACACCTGAGAAACCAGCTTTGAATGCTAGAGGAGCAGTCTAAGATACTTACCAGAAGTGGCTCAATGATCGCACCATCATTCGGTGCATCATGTTGGTGGTAATGAATGACGAGTTTAGCTGTAGGTTCGAAAATTCCCAGCCTCAAGAGATGTTTCAAATGTTGAATGACTCCTTTGGCACGCCTGACGATATTGAGAGGCACAAGACTAGTTGTGCCATTTTCAATGCTCAAATGAGGGACGAGACCTCAATCATCAATCATGTATTGTACATGATCGAGATGATTGAACACCTGAGTAAGCTAGACTTTTTTCTGCATGAGCAACTTGGGAAGGATGTGATCCTTAATTCTTTGCCCAAGTCCTTCCTTCCTTTCCTTCCTTATTTTCGAATAATAAAGCCTACAGTAAACTACCATGGTTTATTGGGATTGCTGTAGAACTTTGAGAAGGATCACTAGCTCTACAAGGAGAAGGTGAATGTAGTGGGAGGGTCTTCTTCTAGTCATCGACCCTTTAAGAAAGGAAAGAATAATAAGAAGAAGAAGAACAAAAAGGTGCAGCCTCATGCTGTGATGAATGCACAGGGTCAAACCAAGAAGTGCAAGCCAGACCAGAGCCAAGCAGAGTCTTCTTTTATAAGATACAGAGGCACTGGAAGAGGAATTATTGTTAGTACATTGCCTCCCTGGATACGAACAGACCAAAGAAGAAGCAAGCTATTGCTAGGCAAGGTAATTATATGATAACATCTTGCAACTTCTCAATTTGTGATATTACTACCTGGGTATTTGATACTGAAAGCCCTTATCATATTTATAATTTGATGCAAGGTTTACAAGTCAATAGAAGATTTGATGAAGGTGAGAGATTCCTGAACATTGGACATGGAAGACAAGTTCCAATTCTAGCTTTAGGAACCATGAACCTTGTAATCAATTCTTACAAAGTTGTTCTTAGTTAATGTCACTTCTATCCAAATATTTTATTGAATGTTATTTCTATAGGCCTTTTGGCTATGAACAATTATCAATTTTCAATAATTTTTTTTTTTCGTGATATCATTTTGAATGGTGCTACAATTTGTGTTGGATAATTGAATAATGATATTTATTTACCATCACAGCCTATTAACATAGTTCAATCCTCAGGTAAACGTCCTTGATTAGATGATGTATCAGAAGTCTACCTTTGGCACTGTAGGCTAGGTCATATTAACAAGAATAGAATAAATAGGTTGGCTCAAGAAGGAATTCTTGAAATTGGTGATTGTGAATCACTTCTGACCTATGAGTCCTGTCTTCTTGGTAAAATTATCAAGTCATCTTTTACTAGAAAAGATGAGCGAGCTAGTGAACCCTTAGGTTTAGTACATACTGATGTATGTGGATAGGAAACATGCAGGGTTTCATGCATAGATTTCAAAATTTTTTCGAAATAAAGAGCAGCGGAAGACATTGATTAAACCATTTAATCTATAAATGCATATAATCAAATTACAAAACCCTACATCAAGGATCTATAACATGTTATGATGCAAATATAAATCTGAAATTAAATTAATCATAAGTGGTATTGATCATATCAATACCTAGATCTAGAATAATTCTAGATCTAACCCAAGATCACATCTAGGTCATCAAGAGATCAGATCTCTTAACTTTGCATGGATTGAGAACTCTACGGTTGAATTTGTTATTGTCTTTGGAGCCACACAAGTGTCTGGCCTCAATAGGTGATCCACACAAACCTGCAACACAACTTGGAGGTTCATCGAACGAAGATCCGCTCGAAGTGCTAGCATCTCACGGATCCCTCCTGAAGGTTAATCAAATACATGTTCTTCGGATCTCTTGAACAATCCAAGAGAAGAAGAACATGAGGAGGAATGAGGGAGGAATCCAACCCTTGGATCTCCCATAAAATAGAAATAAGAAAAACATATGGAAAAAAAACCTTAGGAGAAGACAAATCTTCTCCTTCAGGACATCAACAGTTGATGTCTTGAAAACACCTCTCCTCTGGATTTTTTTCTAATTTTTTAGATATCACACCCTCAGATTTTTCTCATAAAAATCTCATAAATAAAATTGAGAAGAAGGGCTCTCAAGGAAACTCTAATAGAAGACCTTCTTCTCTTCTTCTTCTCGCATCAGGACATGATCAGATCATGTCCATAAATGATCACCATGCCCCAACATTTGGAGCATAGATCCCACACCCTCTTCCTTTCTCTCTCTTAGATTTTTATCATATAAAAATTATAAATAAAAAAGAAAGAGAGAAACATAGAAGAAAATTATAAGAGAAGATAATCTTCTCTTACGTTGTCTCTTCAAGACATCAACCTTTGATATCTTAATTGAGGGCTCTTCTCCAAGAATCATGGCACCACAAATCCTCCATACCTTCTCCTTTTCCTCTAATTTTTTATATTTTTTAAAGATTTTTCACATTTTAAACCATCTCATAAGAGGTGTCCACCTTTTATTGCAAGACTTGGACAAAATCTAGTCAAAAGAGGACTTCTATGGGGCGTCCTACTCTTCGATGCCCCTCCCACTTATTTTTTTTTGTGTAACCACTGATTCTCATGCACAAAATCAAGAGAAAAAGGGCTGAATAAGATAGAGGGGCGTGGGTAGAGTTGGCGCACAAGGGAAGGAGGAGTTTGGGTCAAAAAAGACTCTTCCAAGTAGGAAATAATTTTCAACTTCTTTCTAATTTTGACCAAATTAAATTTAAATCCAATTCCTAAGATAATGGGGTGTGGAAAATCATTTCTTAGGTGTGGAAATCATAGAAAAAAATCTAGAATTAAAATATGGTGTGGGCTTTCTTAGGCACAAGTGAAAGAGAGAGAGTCCCTATCCAACTGATACTCCTCTTGTTTGACTAGATCAAAATTATTTTAAATCTAATTTAAATTCTATTTAAACTAGATTAAATACAATTCAATTAAGGATGATCCTAGTCCAACTAGAATCCCAATTAAATTAGATTAAATTAAGATTTAAATCTAATTTAAATCCTAAGTCAATCGGGTGCATCCAAGTCCTAGTCAAACAAGAAATTGTTCTTCTCTTGCAATTGGCTTATCCAATAAATCAATTAGACTTAATCTAATTAAATCCAAACCAATTTTCATTGAATATATTTCAATTAGACTTGATCTCAGCCTGATTACTCAATCAAATTTAGCTAATTAGCAATGCAATTGCTAATCGATCCTCCTACAACACTTGGATTAGGTCAAACATCAATCGCATTGAATGTTTAACCTTGAAATGATTCTCAATCATCGATTAATCATCCGATTAGGTTACAAGCTAATGTGTATGACACCATAGGTTCGAACCTAAGCTGGTAGCATAGTTTTGTTCCTACGGTTGCTCGGAGCCACAGTCATAGATCCGATCTCTTGCATGATCCTGGGTGTTAATCTAGCAAACTAAAGAAGATCTAAGAAGATGAGAGAAGCTAGAGTTTTGGTATTGAAACTAGAGAGAAGAGAGAAGAGAGAGTTAGGAAGAAAAGCTCAATTGTATTCCAACCTTATTGTAAAAGTTACAATATCCTGATTTATATACCTTAGAGTTCCCACATGAATCCTAATAAAACCCAGTTCAAAAACTCCCCTAGGCTAACCAAACTCATACATGAATTAGCCCCCTTAAGACCTCTTGAACCCGGCCTTAAGACCCCTAGGATCAACCCAGACCCTTGTCCAAAATAGACCCACGTGTAACTCTGCCCGTGCACTGAGCCGGCTCAGTCTCAGCACTGAGCCGGCTAAGTTCCACTAGGTCGGCTCAGTCTGAAACTGAGCTAGCCCAGTCTTGTATCGTGCCAGTAGTTTTGAACGCACAGCTCTCTATTGCCTACGCTCTAAGACTTAGCCGATCTATTTTTGGACAGAGCCAGCTAACCTATAAAAAATCCTTTGAAGCCTTCAAGCTCTGGCTTTGGTTTCTTGCTCCACCTTGTGTCCCAAGTCTCTGAAGCACCAACCAAGCCCCTTGAGGCCCTTAATACCTGAACCTCAAGCTTGCGAAGAGCTACATGCCACCTCCACCCTGGAACAACTCCTGTCCTAGCCCTAGGACCACACCTATCCTAGCCTCCCTAGAGCCCTCACCCTGGCTCCGTCCATGGCTTCCCAAGACTTAGGAGCACCACACCACCTACAATCTTCACCTTGGTGCATCCAAGCCTTGGCACACCTAGCAACATCCTCCTACACGATCCCGCTGTCCCTGCATGTCCTGATAGCCCCTCGTGCTCACCTTGCCACTGCCATTCTTCTTCAGCTGCTGAGCTTCCTTTGAGGCCTTCGAGATGATGGCCTCTATCGCTGAAGTCCTTGGCTTGTTCCTCCGCACCTTCTTTAGAGTTATAGGTATCCTTCTGCTTGGTAGCTGCATCACTTGTCCAAGACTTCCTTGGAGATCATGCAACATTCTTTTACTGACACTCACCGCATATCTTGATGCTCCAACTGATACTGTCCTCTCAGAGCCACGTCTGTCTCCCTGAACAATCCTCTCCACCTAGATCTGTACAGCCCCGACACTAGTGCCGGAATATAGGTCCTCCCTCTACACCCCTTTACTCTAAATCCGTGTCACAGCTTCCTCCACCCATGAAGCCACCTCTGCCCATGCTCCACCTGGAGTTGAAGTCCCCCTGATGCTGTAGAAGTCATCTCTGTCTTCGAGTCCCCTGACGCCAACCACCCAATGCTATACTACTGGGCCTACTGCTGTACCTCGAACACTGTCGCTGTCCCTTTGGACCCTCTGCACACCACAGACCTATCCGAAACCCTCTCAGATACACCGCACCCTGTGGGCTCCTTCGAGACCATCAAGATTTCATCCGAATCTTCACTTTTAGCCACTGTACTGATGGAATCCAAGCTTTCTCCTTTCTTGTACTTCTTCCGACGTAGACACTTCAGCTTAAAGTGCCCTACTTCTTCGTACTTGAAGTATCTCTTGGACTCCTTGCTGTTCCTCTGTTCACCCTTCTTCTTCCCTTTCCTGTGCTTCTCTGAAACCACAAGACTCTCCTAAAAGACCTCCTCCCTCTTCATCATTCATTCCCGCTGCTCGTTGGACCTGAGTACTGATATCATCTCCTCGTACGCCAGTGTCTCCTTACCATAGAGCAAAGTTGTCACCAATGGATCGAAGCTCCCGAATGGCCAACATAGCAACAATAGACTCTTCTCCTCCTCTTCTAAATCCACCCCTATATTGAGCAAGTCTATGCTCATCCGGTCGAACTGCTGAATATGCCCCACAACATCCTCACCCTCCTGCATCCGAAGGCTGTACAGTTGCTTCTTCAGCATCAACTTGTTGCACATGTTCTTCTCCATGTACAACTGCTATAACCTTGACCATAATTCTTTGGGTGTTTTCTCTTCCAACACACCATACAAAACCTCATCTACCAAACAAGCCCTAATCATGGCACATGCCTTTTTCTCCAAGGACATCATCCACTTCTTATCTATCATCTCTCCTGGCCTATCCTCCAAGGCCGAATCCAGCCTCATCTGAATCAGCAAATCCTCCACCCTTACCATCCACATCGTGAAACTTCTCTTTCCATCAAACTTCTCTAATCCTACCTTCAACCCATTGTTCTCCATGATCAATCCAAATCAAATAACAACAAACAGGTAGATCTGAGAAATACCTTGACTAGGGATGGTGGACAATAGTCTTATGATCTCTTCCTTCCTCACGAAGCCTGGAAAAAGCCTTTTGATCTGAATCTCGCTACTAATCTCTGCTAAAAATCAATCTTCTTCTTCCTCCATACTCAACCAGGCTCTGATACCAATTGTTGTTCCTACGGCTGCTCAAAGCCATAGTCGTAGATCCGATCTCTTGCATAAACTTGGGTGTTAATCCAGCAAACTGAAGATCTAAGAAAGATGAGAGAAGCTAGGATTTTGGTGTTGGAACTAGAGAGAAGAGAGAGTTAGGGAGAAAAGCGCAATTGTATTCCAATCTTATTGTAAAAGTTACAATATCCTAGCTTATATATCCTAGAGTTTCCACATGAATCCTAATAACCTCAATTCAAAAACTCCTGTAGGCTAACCCAACTCATACATGAATTAGCCCCCTTAAGACCTCTTGAACCAAGTCTTAAGACCCTTAGGATCAACCCAGACCCTAGCCCAAAATAGACCCTCACGTAACTCTGTCCGCGCACTGAGCTGGCTCAGTCTCAGCACTGAGTTGACAAGTTCCATTGGGTCGGCTCAGTCTGAAATTGAGCCAAATGTGTAGCTCTCTATTTTGCCTATGCTTTGAGACTTAGCCGACCCAATTTTGGACTGAGCAAGCTAACCTCTAGAAAATCCTTTTTCTGCAACCTTCAAGCTTCGGCTTTGGTTCCTTGCTCCACCCTGTGTCTCGGGTCTCCAAAGCACCAACCAAGCCTCTTGAGGCCCTCAATACCTGAACCTCAAGCTCGTGGAGAGCTACATGTTGTCTCCACCCTAAGACAACTCCTGTCCTAGCCTTAGGACCACACCTATCCTAACCTTCTCGGAGCCCTCATCCTGGCTCCGCCCATGGCCTCCCAAGGCTTGGGAGCACCACATCACCTACATATTGGAACCAATTTCTAGACTAATCGAAGTTACCATCTAGCAATGGTTTCTGACATTTGGATAGGCCGAATGTATGCAAAGCAACATTCTAAGAACCCTGGCCCATCGTTATCATATAATTCATCCCTATGATCAATAATGCTCAAGACTACTTTGAGTATGCTGTCAAATACTCATACAAGTCACTATTGTGTCTCAAAATTTTGCAAATTCTGTGACACCTCAGGAGGATTACCCAGGCCTAGGTTTTGCTAAATTGAAACACAGTGAGACATTCCCTTCCTGAAGTTAATCAGGAGTGGTCAATCCCATCTTGACTCACACACCAACTCTACAAGTAGTGGTTGTACCCAAAAACCTTCCATCACCTATATTAGAAATACAAGTAGTCCAGTACCAAAGTACAGTGAGTTGCTCGCAAGTCACCATGGCGATCTCAGGTCGGAGGGACACTAATACCCATTGGCCTTAGCTAGCTATTCTTGATAGTAGAGAACTACATTGATCACGTTCAATGCAGATGTACTCCTACATCTCACCTGAATGCCATACCAGTGTCTCCACACTATATGGTTATGAGGACAACCAATGTATATGGCATACAGCAACCTACACTCGATAAGTTATTAATAAGTTATCATCCTTGTTAATAACTTATCATTTGGTCATGAATAATTTAAGAATTATTCGATAAATCCTTCTTTATCGATTGATTGTGGTTCTAAGAACTTCATCATAATTTAGAAATTTATTTAAGGAAGATAGAACTTTTATAATGAAACAACCAAATTACCATTATTATTATTAGATAATTCATATACTAATTTCAATCATCTACTGCTTAGATGATTGGCTTTAGGATATATTTTCTAACAACTCCTACTTGGACTAAAGCCAATCAGAATGATATCAAATATCCTATCTTCCACTTGAGTTTGTAGAACTTCTTAGTTCCGAGGCCTTAGCAAATGGGTCGGTCAAGTTCTCCTTTTAAATCGATCTTCTAAAGATCGACATCACCCAGATCAAATATCTAAGATGAAAGCGATGTAGAATATGTTGGTCCTTTGATTCTTTAGCCTGAACTATGGCTTTAGTGCTATGATAGGACTGGACCATGGGTGGAGGATGCCACTCCCAATCTGCTAACGAACCTTAGTAACTACACAGCTTACATGGCAGCATCATATGCCACGATGTACTCTACATCACTAATTGAATAGGCTAAGTATCCTGCTTGGAACCATTCCAGCAAATTGCTCCTATAATTAGGGTATGAGTCGACATTCTCTTGTTGTCATCTTGTTTTGACCGAAATCAAAACATCAATATATTTTAAGTCAGTACTTTCATATTTGAGTCACTGGACCTTAGTATTTCTCAAATACATAGGAATTATCTATACAATCCTCCAGTGGCTCTTACTTGGATCAGATTGGTATCTACTCACTACCTCTAGTGAGTATACCATGTCTAATCTCATACATGGATAAATAAGATGATAGCTAAATCTTTATTCCTTGCAATATTGGAATGCTATTTCGGATTAAGAGAATTTCATCCTCAAACATCACAAGTAATAACACTACAAAACATTTTGCCCAATAATAAGTGTAGGGTTTGTCTTTGTTCAAAACTAAGATATACGTTCAGAACGTATGTTCGAACTCTGAGATGATACTCAGATGGGCTTTATAGGTTCTTACCTTCCCGTCTGCGCTACACTGATCCTATTAAAAATTTATTCACACCCAATGGGTTTTATCCCTTCAGGTGATCAACTAGTGTCCATACACTATTGATTTTCATAGACTGCAATTTGGATCATATGGCTCCAAGCCACTTCTCAGAATCAGGCCACTGCACTATATCCTTATAGGTGATCGGATCCTTGTTGTTCTCATCGAGCTCAACATGATCGTCATCCTAGACCTAGACACTGAAGTATTTATCCGACTAATGTAGTACTCTACTGGATCTTCTTAAAGATCACACTTTAATAGGCTCTAGATTTTATCTGATCAAATCTGGTTCTATAGGTGATGATAACGTTGGTTCCTTTCTACCAGTCAAACTTTTACAAGTTCAACTTGATATGCATCAATTCCTTCTCTGAGGAACTCCTTTCTAAAAGGAACATCCTACTGCTGATGAACATCTTATGTTCTTTAGCATAGCAAAATTAATAACCCTTAAATACTTATTGGATCAGGATCCAAGTTTATCTGTGTGCAAATATATGAGATAGGCTAATCAACTCCAAATCCGAAAGTGAGAGAGTCTAGGTCTACGCTCGATCCATATCCCATATGGAGTTAATACAATAGATTAACTTGGTATAAATTTTTAGAGTAAAAAAAAAGCATAGCAAAATTAATAACCCTTAAATACTTATTGGATCAGGATCCAAGTTTATCTGTGTGCAAATATATGAGATAGGCTAATCAACTCCAAATCCGAAAGTGAGAGAGTCTAGGTCTACGCTCGATGCATGGAGTTAATACAATAGATTAACTTGGTATAAATTTTTAGAGTAAAAAAAAATAGTCACAAGAGCGCAACCCTGCAATAGGCAGATAAGTATATCCTATTATGGATTGAACCATGTCTAACAAAGTTTAATTTCTCCTTTTACATACACTGTGTTCCAAAAAGAAATTCACTAAGAGAGAATCCTATTCTCTCCTAGATATCTCACAAACTTACTGAATAAGTATTTGCCTCCTCGATCTGATCGAAGAGTTTTAATATCTTATCCAGTTTATTTTTTTCATTATTGAATTGTTTGAACATTTCAAATGATTCATCCCAGGCGTACCCATGCTCAGATAGGTCATCTATAATAAAATATTAATATCTTTCTTGTGAGGATTTATGGTGCTCCCAAGACTTGGGAGGCCATGGGCGGAGTCACGGTGTTGGCTCTAGGAATTCCAGGGGCTTGGTTAGTGCTTCGAAGATCTGAGATTTAAGGTGAAGAAAGAAACCAAAGCCAGAGAATCAAGACTATAGAAGAAAGATTTTTTGCAGGTTAGCCAGCTCAGTCCAAAACTGGATTGGCTAAATCTCAGTGCACATGCAAAATAGAGAGCTACATGTTCGAGACTGCTGGCATGGCATAGAACTGGGCTGGCTCAATTTCAGATTGAGCCGACCCAATAGAACTTAGCCGGCTCAGTACTGAGACTAAGCTGGCACAATGCGCGGGCAGAGTTACGTGAGGGTTTGTTTTGGGCTAGGATCTGGGTTGATCCTAGGAGTCTTAAGGCCTGGTTTGAGAGGTCTTAAGGGAACTAACTCGAGTTGGATCTAGATCCAGAGGATGAGAGCATGGGAGACATGGGTGTACATGGGTTCGTTAAGTGCTTTCATGTATTGCATTAGCCAGAAAAGTTTTTGGTCAGGCCTAATGGCTATGTATAAATACATAGATTGTATTAGAGTTTCATAATGCTATGGAATACAGATCTTTTCTTCCTCAATTCTCTCTTCTTCTCTTCTCTCTAGAGTTGTCACCCTAGGATTCTTGAAGAAGCCCTAGAGAAGGGGGCATCTCCCTCAAGCCCAAGGAGGGAGGCGCCCCATCATAGATTCAGGTGGAGGATTGATGGTTTGCTGCCCATAGAGAACGTCATAGAATCTTTTAGGTCCGTGCTAAAGATTAGGAGCTTCTGCAACATGGTATCGAGGCTTGTGATGCCAAGGATGATTGGCATTCGAGCAATATCATGGAACATCAATTGGTATCAGGGATAGGTGATGCCAGTTGGTGCGCTTACATTTGGTATCAAAGCTAGGTGATGCCTGGGACGTTGTGGACGACATTTGGTATCAGAGCTTGATGGTGCATGGAAGGGAAGGAGAAGTCATACAAGGTAAAATCAAAAATCTGCATAAGAATTTCATGATATGTCTAAAATCTACCTTGTTGTTGCTGTGGTTTGGCCAACTAGGAGCAGTTGATTGAAGGTGGGTTGAGAGGATTAATGGAAAGAAATTTTTTCGGGATGGATGGATTTGATGCATGATTTGCTGATTCATCTTATTGAAAAGGCTGGGGTGTATGATGGTTATGTGAAAGGCAGGAAGCGTTGGAGTACTGCGATAGCACTTCCCTGGAGATGCAGGGCAGAGAGAGGCTCGACGATGTAGCAGTTGAGGAAGGTATCTCAATAGAGAGCATCAGGGTTCTCTAGAAAGATGGGCAGTATGGAGCTGTTGAAGAGAGGTTTCCAAAGAGGTAATGGTCGAAGGAAGGTTGAAGAAGTGACTATACATCCTTCAGTGTCTGGAAGGTGGGGAAGTAGTCAGAGATGTATTTAGTGGTTCGACCAGATAATGGATTTGCGAAGCCTTGGGAGTGATGGAGAAGGATGATCCATGGACGTCCAGCAGATTAGAACTGGGTGCTGTAGAACGGCGCAAAGATGAGTTAGGGAGCACTGGAGTGCTGCAGGGGCGCTTCCCTGGAGGCATGGGGCAGAGAGAGGCTCGGTGGTGCAGCAGTCGAGGAGTGTATCTTAGCAGAGAGTATCAGTGGTATCTCAGAGAGATCGGATGCAGGTCTCACAGGGGTCTCAGAGAGCACCAGAGGCATCTAGCAGTTGGGAGTATCATGGATCAGGTTTCTTCTATAGAAGCACCAGAGAGAGTCGTGGTTCAGGTGGAGGATGGTTCTTCGAGTGCAACTGAAGCGATGGCTGGTATAGCGGTTGAAGAGAAGGACTAGGATAAATTTTTTTATGGTTTGTCACTAGATTCAGAAGAGTTGGATGAGTTCTTGGATTTTGGAGGTGCCCGTGGGTTGCAGAGGTATCCGAGATGGCTTCGAAGAGGACCACGGAGCACGGAGGATTCGAAGGGGCAGCAATGGTGTTCGAAGTACAACGATAGGCCTAGCAGTGCAGCATTAGGTGGTTGGCCGAGGAAGTTGATAATAGAGTCAGCTTCTACGGCATCAGATAGACTTCGAATATAGGTGAAGCTCCGAAGAGGTGGCTTCATAATTAGAGAGAAATTTGACATGAGCTCAGAGCAGAGGGGTGCGAGAGGATCGATATCCTAGCACCAGCACCGATGATGCATAATTTTTGATGGAGCAATATGTGCAGGTGGATAAGCATAGCTCTGAGGAGATCGTGTTAGGTGGTACAGCATATGCTGGAACAGAAATGCTGTAGGTTCTCTAGGAAAGTCTAGAGAAAATGATGCAGCTGCTAAGCAGAAGGGATCCTACAATTCCAGAATGATGCCAAGAAGCAAGCACAGGTCTTCAACGGTGGAGGCGGTCATCCCAAAGGCCTCAAAGGTCTACAACAGTTGAAGAGGATTGGGGCATGCGATGTTTGCATAGGTGCTGTCGAGTGCATAGGGACAGTGTGATCGTGCAGGAGGGCATTATCGAGGGATTTGCCAAGGCTTGGAACACCAAGGTAGAGATTATGAGGATTTATGGTGCTCTCAAGCCTTGGGAGGCCATGGGAGGAGTCACGGTGTTGGCTCCGGGGATTTCAGAGGCTTGGTTAGTGCTTCGAAGACCTGAGATTCATGGTGAAGAAAGGAACCAAAGCTAGAGAATGAAGACTGCAGAAGAAAGATTTTCTATAGGTTAGCCGATTTAGTCTAAAACTAGAATGGCTAAGTCTCAGTGCATAGGCAAAATAGAGAGCTACGCATTCGAAACTGCTGGTATGGCATAGAACTAGGCTGGCTCAATTTCAGATTGAGCCGACCCAGTGGAACTTAGCCGACTCAGTGTTGAGACTGAGCCGGCTCAGGCGCGGGCAGAGTTACGCGAGGGTCTGTTTTGGGCTAGGGTCTGGATTGATCCTAGGAGTCTTAAGGCCTAATTTGAGAGGTCTTAAGGAAGCTAACTCATGTATGGGTTGGGTCTAGATCCAGAGGATGAGAGCATGGGAGAAATGGGTGTACGTAGGCTCAGTGAGTGCTTTCATGTATTGGATTAACCAAGAAAATTTTTGGTTGGGCCTAATGGCTATGTATAAATACATAGGTTGTATTAGGGTTTCATAATGCTATGGAATACAGACCTTTTCTTCGTTAATTCTCTCTTCTTCTCTTCTCTCTAGAGTTGCCACCCCAGAGTTCTTGAAGAAGCCCTAGAGAAGGGGGTTATCTCCCTCAAGCCTAAGGATCTAGAGGATGAGAGCATGGGAGACATGGGTGTACATGGGCTCGGTGATTGCTTTCATGTATTGGATTAGTCGGGGGAGTTTTTGGTCGGGCCTAATGGCTATGTATAAATACATAGATTGTATTATGGTTTCATAATGCTGTGGAATACAGACCTTTTCTCCCTTAATTCTCTCTTCTTCTCTTCTCTCTAGAGTTGCCACCCTAGAGTTCTTGAAGAAGCCCTAGAGAAGGGGGGTGTCTCCCTCAAGCCTAAGGAGGGAGCTGCCCTATCATAGATCCAGGTGGAGGATCAGTGGTTTGCTACCCATAGAGAACGTCATAGGTTCCTTCAGGTCCATGCTAAAGATCAGAGGCTTTCACAACATGGAATGGGGCCTGTGATGCCAAGGATAATTGGCGTTCGAGCAATATCATGGAACATCTATTGGTATCAGGGAGAGGTGATGCCAATTGGTGTGCTTACATTTGGTATCAAAGCTAGGTGATGCCTGGGATGTTATGGACAATATTTGGTATCGAAGCCTGATGGTGCATGGAAGGAAAGGAAAAGTCATATAAGATGAAATCAGAAATTTGCACAAGAATTACATGGTATGTCTCAAATCGGCCTTGTTGTTGTCGTGGTTTGGCCTACCAGAATCAGTGGGTTGAAGGTAGAGAGGTTGAGAAGATTAACGGGAAGGGATTTTCTTAGGGTGGAAGAATTTGGTGCATGATTTGCTAATCGATCTTGGTGAAAAAGCCGGGGTGTATGGCGGTTATGTGATAGGTAGGGAGCGCTGAAGTGCTGCAGTAGCACTTCTTTGGAGATGCAGGACTGAGAGAGGCTCGACGATGTAGCAGTCAAAGGAGGTATCTTAGTAGAGAGCATTAGGATTCTCTAGAAAGATGGACAGTATGAGGCTATTGAAGAGAGATTTCCCAAGGGTTAATGGTCGAAGGAAGGCTGAAGAAGCGACTATACATCCTTTGGTGTCTGAAAGATGGGAAAGTAGTCGAAGATGTATTCAGTGGTTCGACCAGAGCATGGATTTGTGAAGCCTTGGGAGTGATGGAGATGGATGATCCACGGAGGTCCAGTAGGTTAGGATTGGGCGGCTGTAAAGCGACGCACATATGAGTCAGGAAGCATTGGAGTGCTGCAAGAGCACTTTTCTGGAGGCACGGGGCTGAGAGAGGCTCGGTGGTGCAACAGTCGAGGAGTATATCTCAGTAGAGAGTGTCAGTGGTATCTCAAGGAGATCGAGTGCAGGTCTTTGGGAGAGCCGGAGGTCTTAGGGAGTGCTAGAGGCATCGGGTAGTCGGGAGTATCATAGATTAGGTTTCTTCTACAAAAGCACCAGAGAGAGTCATGGTTTAGGTGGAGGACGATTCTTCGGACACAACTAAAGCAATGGCTGGTGTAGAGGCAGAAGAGAAGGACTAGGGTGGAATTTTCTTTGGTTCAGTCATTGGATTCAGAAGAGTTGGATGAGCTCTTGGGTTTCGAAGGTGCCCGTGGGTTGCGAAGGTATCCGAGATGGCTTCGAAACGAGCCGTGGAGCATGGAAGGTTCGAAGGGGCAGCAATGGTATTCGAGGTACAATAATAGGTCCAATAGTGCAGCATTGGATGGTTGGCCTCGAGGGACTCGATGATAGAGTCAGCTTCTGTGGCATCAGATGGACTTCAGATATAGGTGGAGCTCCAGAGAGGTGGCTTCACAATTAGAGAGGAATTTGACATGAGTTCAAAGCAGAGGGATGCGAAAGGATCGATATCCTAGCACCAGCACCAGTGATGCATAGTTCTAGAAGGAGCAACGTGTGCAGGTGGATAGACGTAGCTCTGAGAAGATCGTGTCAGGTGGTACAGTATGTGCTAGTGCAGAAATACTGTAGGTTCTCTAGGAAAGTCCAAAGAAAGTGATGCAGCTACTATGCAGAAGAGATCCAATAATTTCAAGATGGTGCCAAGAAGCAAGCACAGGTCTTCAACGGTGGAGGTGGTCATCCCAAAAGCCTCAAGGGTGCACAACAACTAAAGAGAATTAGCGGAGATGATGTTTGCATAGATGCTGTCGAGTGCGCACGGACAGTGTGATCGTGCAGGAGGGCATTGTCGAGGGATTTGCTAAGGCTTGGGGCATCAAGGTGGAAATTATGAGGATTTATGGTGCTTCCAAGCCTTGGGAGGCCACGGGAGGAGTGGTATTGGCTTCGGGTATTCTAGGGGCTTGGTTGGTGCTTCAGAGATCTAGAATTCAAGACGAAGACAGAAACCAAAGTTGAAGAATCAAGACTGTAGAAGAAAGATTTTCTATAGGCTAGCTGGCTCAGTTCAAAATTAGATCGGCTAAGTCTCAGTGCACAGGCAAAATAGAGAGCTACGCGTTCGGGATAGTTGGTACGGCATAGAACTGGGCCAACTCAGTTTCAGACTGAGCCGACCTAGTGGAACTTAGCCGACTCAGTATTGAGACTAAGTTAGCTCAGTGCGCGGGCAGAGTTATGCGAGGGTCTATTTTGGACTAGGGTCTGAGTTGATCCTAGCCGTCTTACAGCCTAGTTTGAGAGGTCTTAAGGGAGCTAACTCATGTATGGGTCGGCTCTAGATCCAAAGGATGAGAGCATGGGAGACATGGGTGTACATGAGCATGATGAGGGCTTTTATGTATTGGGTTAGCTAGGGGAGTTTTTGGTTGGGCCTAATGACTATGTATAAATACATAGGTTGTATTAGGATTTCACAATGCTATGAAATACAGATCTTTTCTCCCTTAATTCTCTCTTCTTCTCTTCTCTCTAGAGTTGCCACCCCAAGGTTCTTGAAGAAGCCTTAGAGAAGGGGGGCGTCTCCCTCAAGCCCAAGGAGGAAGGCACCCCATCATAGATCTAGATGGAGAATTGGTGGTTTGCTGCCCATAGGGAACGTCACAGATTTCTTTAAGTCTGTGCTAAAGATCAGGGGCTTCTGCAACATAGTATCAGGGCTTGTGATGCTAAGAATGATTGGCGTTCGAGTGATATCATAGAACATCAATTGGTATCAGGAAGAGGTGATGCCAGTTGGTGTACTTACATTCCTTTGGCACTTAAGTTCAAGGTCCATATACATCACTATGTATGAGACATAGAACTTTATCGGCTCCTTCATCTTTTCCAGTAAAAGGTTACTTTGTCATCTTTCCAAGAAGATAAGATTCACAGGCTATCAATGATTCACAATCATTGATATCATTGATATCGAGGTTTCCCTCTCAAGCTAACCTATTTATCCTATTCTTGTCAATATGACTAAGCCTGTATATTCCACTTACCTCAAGTCCTTGCAATGAATTGCATAAGACCACTGGTATCTAATACCCAGGTAGTAGAATTACATATAGAGAAGTTTTAAGGTGTTATCATATAATGTCTTTAATGAGCAACTTTTGCTCCTTTCTCTTGTTCAACCTATTGTGGCCAAGAAAAGCAAGACAAATCTTCTTCCTATGATCATGTTTCTGACATTAGAAGCACTATGCCTGATTTGGGTTAACCTTGGATTAATTATTTTGATTGGGCTCAGAAGCCCCAATACAAACCCATTCATACTGTTGAATCAATATTCAACTTTCGATACTGATTATCGAAGTTGGATCAATAAGTCTTCACTGTCTAACAGTGATAGGAGCAACAAGGATTTAGCCTTAATAGAGAACAATGACCTATTGTATATGAATCATTTAAGCCTAAAGACTTGGACTATAGTCTAAAGGTTCTCCCACTATTTTATTCGAACTGGTAGCCTCTACCTCTAATTCAAGAAATTACTTTAATTTTCTAGTAGGTACTAGAATCCACATAGACTGCACACGAGCCTAACTTTGGTTGGCCCATCCATGTACATCTAAGGGTAGGTTCATAACCAATTATTTCTCCAAATAATTTCTGGTAATTTTTATTTTGCCCTAGGCCCTGATCAGTTGGCTTTGGCCTTCTCAAAAAAGTGTCCAGTTAGGTCCAACCATTAACATGACCATACTTGGCGCATCCAACCAATGAATGATCAAGCTCAACTTTGGTTGGCCAACATAACCACCATTAGAGAGACATATCTAAGTCATCATATGATAGATGATAATTTCATTAGTCAATAAGCACCAGGCCTTTGGGCCTCCAATGATTATTGAGTTAATGGACCCATTATCAAACACCTTAATGGGAGGCTATAACTCCATTATCCCCATAACTTTGTCATTTTAAGGATCTAATAATTTTAGAGGATTTAAATTATTAATGATTTAAGGATAGAAAGGACATGGACCAATTTGCTTCCACTGACTTCACCAAGTCAAGTCCTCTTACTGACTTCACAAGTCACTGATGAGAACTAGGATCAATTACGATCCATGGGCACCTAAATCAGTCTCACTGAATAAAATTAGTCTCACTGATTTTCTATGTGACATGGGTTGGCACGAATCAATGAGCAACATAATCAAAAACTTGATTAACCACATTGGCCAGGTAAGTGAGATCGGTGAAAGGGTCTGCCAAGGCTTGCCTTAGACACCATTACAAATGGTCAGATAAGCAGGCTGCCAATTAAAAACCATCGGTCTGGGATACCGGACTTATCTTAGACACCAATTGGTTTGTCAATTTTGATTTGGTCTGCCTAAAGATGCGGGCTCAACCACTGAGCCACAATCAGCATCCATTTGTTAGATGTATGGACTTTGATCAATGATAACTATTGAAGAGATCTATAGAAATAATCTAATCCCAATTAACTATTAATTAGGTTTGATCAATTTTTTAACTGTCCTTATTTAATCTAACCCTGGGTCTAACCCAGTTAAGGACTTGATCAAAGCTAACCCATTTTCCTTTAACCCATGTATTATGAAATTGTCTTAGGATCTTCAAACCACAAACCTAGATCCTAAACAATCACTTTGAGTTCAAGTCTTATGGGTTTAGGTTTATGGAATCTCAGAACTAGTTTCTAATTTTATTATTTGAAACATTTTCAAATTATATTGAATCATATTCAATATATAGTTTTAGATCTGATTTGTTTCATTATTTAGATCATATCCTAGGATTTTAAATCTAGGGTTTTGCAGAAAGTAAGTTCACGATTCAATTTCTACAAAATAAATATGTCATACATATACATTCTAGATTCAAAACAAAAATTATATATCAACATATGCAATAAGAGGATTAGATCTAAACATAAAACACATCATGTGGATCAGATCATAAACCATTTAAAATTAGATTTAAAATTTAAAAATAAATCATAAATCACTTTAGATCTCATCTAACATATTTATGATTTAAGTTTCTCAGATCAGCACATACCAAGACAATCTTATGGTAGTATGTGCAATCCTGATATTATTTAGATCTAATCTAAATAATCTAAAATAGATCTAATATTTATTAAATTTTAGATTTAAATTAAAAAATTAAATCATAAATTTTCTTAAATCTAATCAAATAATTCATGATTTTGATTTAGATCAGCACATACTAGGACAACTTTTTCACTGTAAGGGGTTAACCTTACAACAGGACAACCTTATGGCAGTATGTGTGATCTTTAATTAACTTTAATTTTTAGATTTAATATAAAGCATAAATAAACATGTTATAATAGAACCCAGATGCTCTGATACCACTGATAGGAAACATACAGGGTTTCATGCATAGATTTTAAAACTTTTTCGAAATAAAGACCAGCGGAAGACAGATTAAACTATTCAATCTACAAATGCATGTAATCAAATTACAAAATCTTACATTAAGGATCTATAATATGTTATTATGCAAATATAAATCTAAAATTAAATTAATCATAAGTGGTATTTATCATATCAATACCTAGATCTAAAATAATTCTAGATCTAACCCTAGATTACTTCTAGATCACCAAGAGATCAGATCTCTTATCTTTACGTGGGTCGAGAACTCCATGGTTGAATCCATTATTCTCTTTGAAGCTGTACAAGCATCCGACCTCTATAGGTGATCCATACGAACTTGCAACACAGATCAAAAGTTTGTCGAACGAAAATCTGCTCGAAGTGCTAGTTTCTCATGGATCCCTCCTAATGGTTAATCAAATATATATTTTTCAGACCTCTTGGACAATCCAAGAGATGAAGAACATGAGGAGAAATGAGGGAGGAATCTAACCCTTGGATCTCCCATAAAATAGAAATAAAAAAATATATGGAAAATAACCTTAGGAGAAGATAAATCTTGTCCTTCAAGAATCAACAGTTGATGTCCTGAAAACACCTCTATGCTAGGATCAGAGGAGACCTTCTTCTTTGGATTTTTTTCTAATTTTTCAGATATCACATCCTTAGATTTTTCTCAAAAAAATCTCATAAATAAAATTGAGAAGAAGGGCTCTCAAAGAAACCCTAAGAGAAAACCTTCTTCTCTTTTTCTTCTCGCATCAGGATATGATCACATTATGTCCAAAAATGATCACCATGCCCCAACACCTTGGAGCATACATCCCATGCCCTCTTCCTCTCTCTCTCTCTCTCTCAAATTTTTATCATATAAAAATTATAAATAAAATAGGAAGAGAGAAACATAGAAGAAAATTATAAGAGAAGACAATCCTCTTACCTTGTCTCTTCAAGACATCAACTTTTGATGTCTTAATTGAGGGCTCCTCTCCAAGGATCCTAGCACCATAAATCCTCCATGCCTTCCCCTCCTTCTCCTCTAATTTTTCATGATTTTTTTAGGATTTTTCACATCCTTAAACAATCTCATAAGAGGCATCCATCTTTTATTGCAAGACTTGGTCAAAACCTAGTCAAAGGACTTCTATGGGGCATTGGACGCCCCTCCCACTTTTTCTTTTTGTGTAACCACTTATTCTCATGCACAAAACCAAGGGAAAAAGGGCTGAATAAGATAGAGGGGCATGGGTAGAGTTGGTGCACAAGGGAGGGAGTAGTTTGGGTCAAAAAAGACTCTTCCAAGTAGGAAACAATTTCCAACTTCTTTCTAATTTTGACCAAATTAAATTTAAATCTAATTTCTAAGATAATGGGGTGTGGGAAATCATTTCTTAGGCATTAAAATCATATAAACAATTTAGAATTAAAATATGGTGGGCTTTCTTAGGCGCAAGTGAAAGAGAGAGAGTCCCAGTCCAACTGGGACACCTCTTGTTTGACTAGGTTAAAATTATTTTAAATCTAATTTAAATCCTATTTAAACTAGATTAAATGCAACCCAATTAAGGATTATCCTAGTCCAACTAGGAGCCTAATTAAATTAGATTAAATCAAGATTTAAATCTGATTTAATCCTAAGTCAATCAAGTGCACCCAAGTCCTAGTCAAATAAGAAATTATTCTTCCCTTGCAATTGGCTTATCCAATAAATTAATTAGACTTAATCTAATTAAATCCAAATCAATTCTAATTGAATCTAATTTAATTAGACTTGATCTTAGTTTGATTGCTCAAACAAATTGAGCTAATTAGCAATCTAATTACTAATCGATCCTCCTACAATACTTGCATTAGAGGAGGTTGTGGTGCTGGTGTTGGTGTTGAGGCAGGTGGATTTGGCTTAGATCTAGCAGCAAAGGTGGTGGATATTTGAGTTGTTGTCTTCTTTAGGAGCATTTATAGGAACGGAAAAAGAATCACCTTGATACTAAACCGGATTGAGCTCGTGATCTTCTTGGAAATGGGAAGATCTAGGATAGGCGGGACAACCTCCTGGAGAGAGCGATGTGCATGGACCGGGTGAGTAGGGATGCAGCTCCATGGATTGCTCATCGGGCCTGATAGGTGGTTGTATCACACCCTTCTCAAAGGAACCGTACGTGAGACTCTCGCCTCATATGGCTCCATCCTGGAATCTGGACCTCCCCGTTCTTTTGACCAACGGGTCCTCGAACCTATGGAGGTTACGAATCATTCATTCATTGATTGATTCAAGGTAGCTTTAGCTATTGATTGAAGTGGTAGATGGATCTTGAAGAAAAGAACAATCAAAATTGACTAAGCACTGCTTTTAGAACAAGGGCTCAGAGTCCCTCTAGCGCCATTCCTATTGGTGCAGAATCTGGTTGACGTCGGATCAAGCTGGAGTTGGAGAAGAAGAGGTCGCCACCAGTGACCGATAAAATAAAGTCTCATCCAGAGTTAAGGGTGGTGGCTTCGGCAGGACCCTCCATAAGGATACTACTCTTAACTAGCACATCACGACAATAGATACCATCCTCGATAACAAACTCCACATGGCCTGAGCAGCCCACTACTAGATGGTTACAGCTGCCGCCATCAATTTGTTACATACTCCATCTATAAATGGAACCCTCCAGATACGTTTTCTCTAAGTTCTCGTTCTCTTTCTTGTTACTCTACTCGTCAATTTTCTGAGCACTCCATTTCTGTTGGCCAAAAGAGCTGACTTGATCATCGAAGGATCCTATC
The DNA here is from genome assembly GCA_006176705.1 of Cocos nucifera. Classification (NCBI taxonomy): domain Eukaryota; kingdom Viridiplantae; phylum Streptophyta; class Magnoliopsida; order Arecales; family Arecaceae; genus Cocos; species Cocos nucifera. Next base: position 526,479 of record QRFJ01001027.1, on the reverse strand, counting down.
GAAGCCACCATCCTTGACTCTGGATAGCACTTTATTTTGCAGGTCACCGATGGTGACCTCTTCTTTCCCAACTCCAACTGATCTAGCGTCAATCAAATTCTACACCAATAGGTTAGAATCTATAGGGTCATACACATAAGAGGTTGTAACCTGATTAGATAGTTGATCGATGATTTAGAACCTTTCTAAGGTCAAACAATTAATACGATTGATGTTTGATCTAATGCAAGTGTTGCAGGATAATTGATTAGCAATTGGATTGCTAATTGGCTCAATTTGATTGAGCAATCAGGCGGAGATCAAGTCTAATTGAATTAGATTTAATTAAAATTAGTTTAGACTTAATTGAATTAAGTCCAATTGGTTTATTAGATAAATCAATTGCAAGGAAGAACAAGTCCTAGTTCAATTAGGACTTGAGTGCACCTAATTTTTAATTTGAATAGAAATTAAATAAGATTTAAATTTGATTAAATCTAATTTAATTAGGCTCCTAATTAAATTAGGATTCCTAATTAATTAGGTTCACTCAAAACTATTTTGATTTGGATTCAAAAGTTTTTGATCTAGTCAAAATAGGAGAGTCCTACTTAGATTAGGACTCCTTTCCTTGCACCACCTAGGAGCCCACGCCCACCCTTTTAATTCCAGAAGTTAACATGATTTCTTCCATGCCTAAGAGTGCTCTTCCATGCCCCACATCTGGTATTTTTGGAATCAAATTTAACTTGGTCAGATTTGAAATTTGTTTTGGATTTGAACTCTTCATGATAGTCCCAAAATATCAACACACCTTCTTTCCTTTTGGATTTATTTTCTTTCATGCCCACGTTATTTTTGTTGCCCCTTTATTTTTTTTCTTGTGCATGACTTCAAGGTCCTCACACAAAAAAAATAGGAGGCAGGACGTCTAAGAGTTGGACGCCCCCTAACTTTCTTGTTTGATTAGGTCTTTTGACCTAGTCTTCCCTTATTTTGGGGCCACCTCTTATTTTTATTGGGTGTGTGTGATATCCCTGGGTTTCTCCATGAAAATTCAAGAGGAAAAAGAGGAGGGATGGGAGATTTGGGTGCCAAGTTCCTTGAGGAGAGTCTTTCATTAAGACATCAAAAGTTGATGTCTTGAAGGAAAAAAGGTAAGAGAAAATTATCTTCTCATGTTTTTCTTTCTAATTTTTATATAAGATTCTTTTGTGAGAAAAATTTGAGAGAGAGAGAGAGAAAGAGGGCATGGAGGATGAGTGCTCCAAGGAGTTTGGGCATGGTGGTCTTCTTTGGATATGATCTGATCATGTCCTGATGAGAGAAGAAGGTCTTCTCTTAGGATTTCTTTGAGAACCCTTCTTCTCTATTTTTGTGGGATTTTTTTTCATGAAAAAAATCAGAGAGTAAGACATCTAGATGTGAGAGAAAACTCTAGAGGAGAAGGTCTCCTCTTCTCCTGGCATGGAGATGCTTTTAGGACATCAATGGTTGATGTCCTGAAAGACGATCTGTCTTCTCTTAGGATGTTTTCTCGAGTTTTTATTTTCTGATTTTTGAGAGATCCAAGAGTTGGATTTCTTTCTAAATCCTTATTGTATTCTTCATCTCTTGGAAGGTCCAAGAGATATGAAGAATATTCTTTTGATTAACCATTAAGAGGGATCTGTGAGAAGCTAGCACTTTGAGCGAATCTTCGTTTGACGAACCTTCGATCTGTGTTGTAGCTTCGTATGGATTACCAGTAGAGGGCGGATGTGTGTGCAGCTCCAAGCAATAAGGATAACAATGGAACAACTATAGTGTTCTTGACCCATGAAAAGGTAAGAGATTCGATCTCTTCTTGATCTAGATATGATCTAGGATATTCTAGAACTGTTCTAGATTTAGGTATTGATTTGATCAATACCAACCATACTTGATTTATTTTTAAATTTATGTTTGCATCATGACATGTTATAGATTCTGGATGTAAGGTTTAGTGATTAGATCACATGCATTACTAGACTAAATTATTTAATCTATCTTCCGTTACTTGTAAATTTGAAAAAGTTTTGAACTGTATGCATGAAATCCTGCATGTTTTTCAATATTTTCTAGCTAGGTTTGATCCAAATATCTTTCGAAGTATCTTGGTCTTTTGGTTCTAGGAGTTCGGTTCATTCGAACTTGCCAGATCCTAGCCTTAGGGAAGCCACCAATCCCATTGAGATACCTCGACCGACTGACCTTCCTGAGATCATTCTCTATTGCTTACATCCTGAAGATCTTTCTTTCATAAGGATCCTGTAGGGAATTCCTCTCGAATACGAACTAGAGCTTCCCAGATTGAGCAGCCGAGTTTGTTCCCATCCCCTAGATCATTTCTGCTTGTATACTGAGGCTCTTCGTGCTTGGTTTCGACTTCTGATCCACCCTTTTATTATATCCCTTTTTTGATTTTTAAATATCCCCTTTGCCTTAATGGCTCCGAACTCATTTATGTTTATTATAGATTTTCTTTCTTTTTGTATATCAGTCAAAGTCCATCCATCAATTTTCTTATTTCGTAATTACTTCACTTTCAAGCATCATCCCACCATCAAGGATTGGTGGTATTTGTCCTCCAGTTCAGCAAGAAAGGGTTGCTCAAGGGTGCCCTTCTTCCATCCACAACTGGAAGAAAATTTTTTTCTATGTCTCCTATTCTTTAGAACTAAGGCTTCCTCCTTCTTGGGGGTAGTTGAGAGACTCCATTCGTCGAGTTTCTGGCTTAGAAAGAGAGGACCTCGACTTGGTCAGTAAATTAAGAAACTACCGAACTCCTTTACTATCCAATTTGTTAGAAGCCCAGACATTGTTAAACCTTGGCTTAAGTTCCCTCAACCCGATAGATATATTTTCACATCTTGGTAGCTATGTTTTACTCTTTCTTCTAACCTCAGTTTCTTCTATTGCCACAGAAATGACTGTAGAAGAGCTTAACTGACTGTCCCAAGGGATCAAGACTTTCAAGAGAAGGAGCAGTTCTTTGGGAGAGCCGTTGAAGTGGGCAAGGGTCGAAAATCCAAGTTCGGTCTTGCCGGCCCAATTCTCACAACTACAGCACCTCCGAACCCGACCTCATCCGATAATGCACCTACCCTTGTGCTTCCTGAGCAGGGAAAAGTGGTGAAGAAAAGGAAGGCCGTCACCAAAAGAGTTAGGAGAACCGAAGGGTTTTGGTGGCGAGAGCTCCAACTGGGAGTAGGGCTCTTTGAACGATTGGGAGGTCGTCCAACCCTTGATGGAAGGATGCATCCTTCCATACATTTTCGAAAAGAAGGTTCATACGGATGATGAGGAAAGGATCAAAGAATCTTTTGCGGCCTTCCTCGAGGTAGTCAACTTCTCTCTTGTGCTAGATTTAACACCAACGAATCTTGAAGCCATAACTTGTATCTTGTTATTTGTCCCTAGGGCATTATCCATATGCCCGTGCAGAAGCAATGAACCTACGCAAGGCTGAGGCTTCAAAAGCTATCCAAGAGGCCCAGGCGAAGGTCGGGCATTTGAAGAAAGCTCACTCAGCCGAAGTTAGGTGCCTCCAGGAAGAACTTTGGAACGAGGAGCAAACATCGGCAGGACTGAGAGCCACATTATCCTTGAAAGAAAACAAGCAGAACAAGGCCGAAGAGGAGGTAGGTGCAGAGAGGGAGCGGGCCATTGAGGCCTTCAAGTCCTCGAAGGCAATGGAGGACATCAAAATAGCCTTTGCCCAGGAGACCTTCCTCAAAGGGTTCGAGGTCTGCTAAGGGAGGATGGTTGAAAATTTTTTTGAGCTTGATCTCAGTTTCCTAATGGGAGAGTCCTCTGATGATGAAGCTAGGCCATTGCTACCACTGATTTGCCTTCCGTCGAGCACCTCACCGCAACTTTCAAGCCTGCCCTAGAGACTGAGGCTGTTGAAGCTATTTCGAGCTTGTCCACCGTTCCTCCTCCAGTGGTTGGAGGCTTTCTATAGTTGTACTATTTCTTTTTTTTACTTTTTCCTATATTTAAAATATTTTTAGTAATGAAAATGATTTTTTTTTGTCATACCATTGTGTCATGATATTTTCATGCATTGATGCTCCCATTGATGCCAAATCTCTACCTCGAGGGATCCCCCTTGAAGGCTATTAATAAAAAATTAAAAAAGAAAGTTCGCCATCTTAGCAAAAAATTGAAGAAAGTTGAGGACGAGCTTCAAAAATCAAAAAAGAATTATGCTGAGGTTGCTGTTGAAATAAATTATCTTTGTCAATCCTCCAAGTAGTTCTTCAAAGAATATACCATCAATAAAAATCACCTAAGCAAAGAACTTTTAGAAACTAAGAAGCCCAGCAAGAAATCCTGGATTCTGACAGCCAAGATTTATTCTCTTTTGACCGAGCTTCGAGAAGCAAAAGAGAAGATCGACCAGTTAGAGAGGGGTTCAGCATGAGCCTAAAGTAAGGCAGAGTACGAATGGGACTGGTCAAAGAAATTCTCTAACCTTCAAAAACAACTGCATGATGCCGAGATCACATATGATACTTATCGAATTGGTTGGTGTGGGCAGATTGAAGATCTGAAAAAGAAGCTTAATACAGCTAACACTAAGGTATCCTAGCTTCAAAAGCAGTTGGTTGATAAAGCTTAGAATGGCCCAAAAGGGGATCTAGAGGAGGTCGCCTTTTTGAGGACGATCATGGGGGATCTTTCGGTGATGCACGAGAAGACCAAGGCTGAACTCTTACAACTTAAGATCTAGACGACTTACAACGATAATGTAGTGAAGAACATCGAAGCCGAATCTACAGTTCTGAGGAAAAGACTAAGAAAAATAGAAGATGATCTCTGGAGAGCGAATAAATTACTTAGTGAGAGTTTAGCGACAAGGAGAGATTTGGAAAAAAAGTTAATGATTTGAAGCATGCTCTTGTATTAGCTAGGGCCGGCAGTTCGAAGTCTGATTCTGAGTAGGACTTCAGCTTCTCTCTTCTTTTTTTTTCTTTCTTTTTGTAACCAATATTCAGAATCTTGTGTAATGAACTTTAATTTTAATAAAATGTATGTTTCATTTATCTTTTTGTGTTCCACTTTGGTCTGATGCTTGCTAATTCTCTTTATTTTTCTTATTGCATTTGATGTCGATGTCATCTTGAAATAATAGCCTCAATTCTATGTTTCGTATACTTGTCCTTTTTGTTTATGAATGAGGGTTTTTGAACTCGATTTGAGGTGTCCATGAGCTAGAAATCTCCATATTCATAATTTACTGATCCATCTCACAAACATAGACTATTTAGATCATGCAATCAAAGAACATAAACATAATTTTAATTATTTCTTACAATTCATACTAATCTGAGCACATACAGATCATATCTATCTACGATCATGATCTATCTCCTAAGCATAAAGTGCAAGAAAAATAACTATTAAAGCATAAATCTTATAATTTATTCTAATTTGAGTACAGATCGTATTTTTCTACGATCATGATCTGTCTCTTTAGTTATAAATTATAAGAAATTTAATATTAAAACATTAATAAGAAAGACATGTAAAAGATGAAGAAATTTTATTGCCCAATAAAAAGAAAGATAGATTCAAATTACAAACTCTCATGCTTGGAAGACTTTCCTTACTCTCTTGGACATGAGACTTCTAGCCGTACATAACGTTGATGCTTGTAGCTTTTGGCATCTTCAAAACTCCTAACTAAATATAAAGAAAAAGAAAAAAAATGAAAGAAGAAGAACGAGAGAAGAGAAGGGAGAGAGAAAAAAGAGGTCTAATTTTCCCCTAAAGGGGGCTCTCTATTCTCTCTAGCATAACTGGCCTTAAATAGAGAACAATCAAAGCTTTTCATAGCTATTTTCAGAGCCTAATTCGAGTTTGGCTTGAATTGTTTGTAACTGATGAATTCTGGCTGTTGGATCTTTCAACTAGTTGAAATTAGGCCACTGGATTGCTTAACCGACCATCAGATCATCTAGAAACTGCTTGGGAAATCTTGATCAAAGTTGGAATTATTTTCTACCGTCAGATCTCCAACGACTGTGTTAGCAACCGTCCATTGGCGCGTGATAGATGATAGAAGAAATTAGATCAAAACATGGCTCTTGTCCCATCTGTCTGATCATGTGCATGATCCGCTCTCAGTTGCTCGATGGTGCCATTGCCCCTCCACTCGATGAAGCACCTATGGACCGCAACAAGACCCGGTCCGCCGCTATAGGGACCAGCCCCTATAAGCCATGACATTTCTTTCGTCAGGCTGATGTCAGTTGCAGGGGTAAGCTGGGCTGGGTTCATGCGCTGCTGGTTGGACCGCTGTCGGTCTAAGCCAGTTCAGACCAAACCAGTCGGCCTTTTTTATTTTTTATTTTTATTTTTTTCGTCATTTAAACTTCGGGCTTCCATTGAAATTTTATTTTAGCTCTAATTTTTTGTCAAATTTATTTCATTTGAACCCATAAATCGAGCTCTTCATATCGGAGGGCTTCTTTCCTTAAAATATTAATAAAAGTATCAATTTCTTTAAATAAATATTAAATTAATTATATTTTAATATTTTATTTAGTAATTTATGATAACTATCACATCTCCTCAACTTGAGTTTTACTCGTTCCCAAGTAAAGAAAGAAAAATTAGAAGTATTTATCCACTTAATAAGATATAAAAATTTCTTCAGATCATCTTAAAGTCAGTTGATACCTGCTTAGAAATTTGAGAGATACATCATCGAATTATTAAGTCCTTTTAAATAGTGGTTAAGTGAAGAACATAAAATTTTAGAATTCTTTTTTATCAATTCTCCACCATTATTCTTTAAATTCTCTATTTTTAGTATGAGCTAGAGTTTTTTTAGCTAGTGCAATGTTTTAACCCCTTAAGCTTTGTATCTGACCCCTGTAGCAAGCTTTGGATCAATGACTTCCAAATTAGTTGGCTTTAGGGCATTATGTGTAGAACACCCCTTGGTCTTTACTGACTCGAGTCAAATAGGCTACAGGTTAAAACTAACTGTATAATAAGCTTCTTCATATTGCCCATTTTTTGACGTGAATAACATTGCTTACTTAGGTAATAGGATCCGATTACTCGGTGGAAGATCAATGTTTAGAACTTACTTTTTATTTTTTTTATTAATTTTTTTCTCATTATACCCATATAAGTAGATTCTTTATTGAATATAAGCTGGAAGAAGATTTTAGAATTACTCAAAAATTTATTTTATTCTAGATCTGACCATTTATTATATTTTTTTTAATAATTTGATCCTTAGTATTTTAAAAATTCTCTAAACCATTAATCAATCATCGATTAAAATGCCTGAAAAATTTTAAATTTGTATGAAATTAGGTATATAGGACTAATTATTATCATACTTAAGGACTAAAAAAATTTTATTTATCCTCCCCCCTAACTTAATTTCTATTGTCCTTAATGAAAGAAAGAAAATAGAGTGTGATAAATAATAAAAATAATAAGAAAAGATTTTACCTGATTTAATTTAATTTTGATCTTGGTCTAGGCTTTAATTATTCTTCATCTAGCATGGGTTTGTAGTTCTCCCCCTAAAATTCTGAAAAAAAAAAGTAAGCTAAAAAAAATGTTAAATGCAAAAAAGTAAGCGCTAATTTTAACGTCATCAGCCAGACCCTTTTAGGTAAAATTAATTTTAATGCATCCTTCATGGTTCCAAAAAGATAAGGCCAATCAGGAAGTCTTGTCATCATGACAGAAAATTGTTTATGAAATGCTTTTTGGCAGGTAAGCATAGCCCTAATCAATAGATTATTTTGAGCAAGCATGCTATACCAAAATTTAAAATTATCAAAGTTTTTATGATAATCAGGAAGAAATTGTGTTTGTTGAGTTGAGGTTAGGGATGGTAGTTTTTGAATTTCTTCAACTATAACCTAATCTACCTTAATTCCTTTCTCGGGTCTGATATAACTAAGCATCAATTCTTCCTAATTTAAAGTATGATACTTTTTCTAAATTAATTTTACATCTATCTTCATGCATCATTTTAATATTGTTGATAAATTTTGAAGGCCATCCTTAAAAGTAGTGCCGAATATAGAAAAATCAATTTTAAAATCATTATTTCTCATATCAGTAATATCCCATCCAACAACTTCTTTGTGTGCTTTTAGAACATCCATAAGTTGGTCTTCCAAAATAGGTATCACTGGGAGGGTGTTAATATGTTCATCAGGAAGAGGCTTCAATTCTATATTAGTTGGTGGTTCTAACAAGGAAGCTATTATTGATGGACTAAGTGGTGGCTCAAGTTTTTCAATCCATGATGGGATGGTTTTAGAATAGAGTGTATCTACTTAGTCACTAACTTCTATCCATCATCCTCAAAATCATCCACCTCATAATAAGCCAAATAGGGATTTAACGAATCCCAGATAAGAATTATGAGTGATGCTTCCTCTAATATGGAATTCATTCATGGTTCTTGAAAAGTCTCTATTAATTCCATCATCTCATTAGTTTGTCCATCCCTGTTAAAAAAAATTTATGATTCTAGAGCTCTTAGAGATGGGTCCATATATAAGTAAGGTGATGAAATTGGTTCATCCCACCATTCTTGGTCTTTTTTATATTTTGCTGCCTCAGTTATATGGTCTAGTAGGGTCTTTGTAGTTTTGCTAGGTTATTCTGTGACCATAGGTAAAGAAGATGATGATGTAAATGGTTCTCTATATATTTTTGCCTCAGTAATATGGTCTAGGAGGATCCTTTTAGTTTTGCGAGGGTGTTCTATGACCATATTATTTTCGAAAGTTATCTCTGATTGTTCAGAAAAATTTACAGAGACATTAAAATTTCTAACCATGTATGTTCCCTCAGGATCACTCTCGGGCTGATTGGGCAATTCTCTTTCATTAATGGCTGTGATTAACTGATCCAACTATATATCTAGATGGGCAATGGCTTGAAAATTTGAATTTATGGCTTGGTAATTAAAATTTATAAGTTGATTCATATTTTGCATGAATTTATGAAGGATAGATGAATTATCAAAAGTTATTTTTATTAGAATTTCTAGGCTTTTTTCTAAAGAGTTAAGCCTTTGGTCCTTTGGATTGTTCAATGGTTGATTAGTATATTCTAACTCATCTACTGCTTACTGAATACCCTCCTCAAAAATTGATTCATTGTTATTTGGAGAAGATTGATATTGTGGGTAGGGCATATCATACTGTGCATCCATGTAAGTGGATCTTTGTAGCACTGGGATAATCATTGGTTGTGATTGCCACGAAAAATCTGGTTGAGCCCCCAAACTTGGATTGTAAGTGTTAAAGTATGAGTTATTTCCTGATCTATAGACTATTTAGATTGATCTTGATAAACTTACTTATGCATATACTCAAAAAATCGGTGTGGACATTTACTTGTAAGGTGAGTGGGGTTCGAACAAATTACACAAACTTATTTATAAAGGAAGAAAAGATGAATATGAAGGATTTCTATTTGCTTCTAAACGATCTAATCTATATATAGCTCAGAATAAAAATTCATCCTTAATTATTATTTATTTTATTTATTTTATTTTAAAGAATAAAAAAATAAGGAGAGAGAATTCTAAAGATGAGAAGCTAGAAGATCTTAGATCTAGGGATAATGGAGGAGAGTGTTTTAATTAGGATTTGAATTGTAAAGGCAAACATGTTAAGCAAGCATGGACTCTCTATTCTAGGATTAACCTAGATCTAGATATCTTCTAACTGTCAAGATCACCTTCAAGCCCTCCAGGTAAAGAATCAGTCACTCAACTGGCTAGGTAAGTGTAAGGTCGGTGGGAGTCTCTCCGTTGCTTTTCTTAGATACCAATTATCTTTGCTAGGTAAGCTAACGAAATTAATTATAAATCATCTTCCTTCGAGCCCAGTCGTCCCTCAAACCACTTGCCTAGACACTAGTTGAATTGACTAACCTTAATCCGGTCCAACTTTTAGATTCCTTATCCTAATGAGCTCGAATATCCTAGGGCCAACATGAAATTGATTTTAAATTAAAAGGCTTAGGTCAATGCAATATGAAGGATGGTGGTTTGTGGGCAAAGAAAGGATGATCAAATTCCTACTTTATCTTGTTTAATGGGTTATGCCCTTAGAGTATATCATGAATATGAAATGCAAACAACATAAGATATCCAAACATGTTAGTTTCTTTTAAGGTTTAATTAGTTTCTCTATAATTAAGTATTATGAGGTGTATTTATTTTTTTATTATGTTAGGTTAATTAAAGCTAGAAAAATAGAAAGTAGATTTTAATTAAATTAATTAGATTAATTATATTAGATTTTATCAAAACTAATTTAAAGAATCTAGCTAATTAGAAAATAAATTACACTAGGATTAAAAAATAGCTAGGAATCCTAAAAAAATTAAATCAACTTTTAAGATAATAATTTATTCTAAATTATAAAGAGTAGTAAATTAATTATATAAGATAATTTTTTAACTATGTAATTAAAGTAGTCTAGCTGGACAGCAATAAATAAACCATATATGAAATGCAATATAAAGCAAAAATTTAAAGAAAGCATAAGAACAAGTAATTTAAATTAAATTGATGGATAATAAAAATAAATTATTAATTAGCAAAACAAATATAAAAAGCAAAAGTAGAAAAGTAATAAATATAAAATAAATAAATTAATAAAGCAATATAAAGTAACTATGCAATAAAGCAGCAGTAAAAATAAATAAGATAATAAATTAAAATAAGCAGTAAAGTAAAAAAAGGAATAAAACATATAAAGCAATAAATAAAAAATTAATTAATTTTTATAAATTTTATAAATTTTATAAATTTTTTATTTTTTTTTATTGAAGCAATCATGCTACAATCTCGACAATGATGCTAAAAATTTGATTATTTATTGTTAGAGCATCAAATAATAATTTAAAATCGATCTTACTATTGATTAGAATAGTGGTGAGTCGGATGTCGATTTTTTCGAGAATTAAAGACTGAGTTATATTTAATTAAATTAAAAAATAAAATTTTAATTAATTTATAAAGTAAAAATTTAAATTAAAGAGAATTAACTTAAATTTTAGCTAATTTAAAAAAATAAATAATTAATTAATTAGGGTTTTAAAATTAATTAAAAAAAAGTTGTCTAGGATTTCAGTTCCATCTTTCAATATTCAAGTTTATAATTGATTCATGCAATCTTTCTATTATCAACATATTATCTTATGAGATATATATTTCTTTGACCTGATTCTAATATAATCTATTCTGCCAAGCATGGACCATATCTAACATGATCATGATCCATCTTACATATATAGACTATTTAGATCATGCAATCAAAGAATATAAATATAATTTTGATTAATTCTTATAATTCATTGTAATCTGAGCATAGATTATATCTATCTACGATCACGATCTGTTTTCTTAGCATAAAGTGTAAGAAAAATAACTATTAAAGCATAAATCTTATAATTTATTCTAATTTAAATACATATCATATCTTTTTGCGATCACAATCTATCTCTTTAGTTATAAATTATAAAAAATTTAATATTAAAACATAAATAAGAAAGACATGTAAAAAATGAAGAAATTTTATTGCCCAATAAAAAGAAAGATAGGTTCAAATTAAAAACTCTTATGCTTGGAAAATTTTCCTTACTCCCCTAGACATAAGACTTCTAGCTGTACATAGTGTTGATGCTTGTAGCTTTCGACATCTTCAAATCTCCTAAATAAATATAAAGAAAAAGAAAAGAAAAGAAAAAAAAAAAGAAAGAAGAAGGAGAGAAGAAAAGAAGGGAGAGAGAGAAAAGAGGTCTGTTTTTCTCCCAAAGAGGGCTTTCTTCTCTCTAGCATAACCGGCCTTAAATAGAGACAGCTATTTTCAAAACCCAATTCAACTTTGGCTCGAATTGTTTGTGCCCAATGAATTCTAGCCATTGGATCTTTAAATTAGTTGAAATTGGGCCACTGGATCGCTTAATTGACCGTTGAATCACTTGGAAACTGTTTGGGAAATCCCAATCAAAGTTGGAATTATTTTCCGCCATCAGATCTCCACCGGTTGCATTACCAATCATCAGTTGGCGCGTGATGGATGCTGGGAAAAATTAGATCAAAACCTAGCTATTGTTCCATCCATCTAATCACGTGCGTGATCCACTCTTAGCCGCTCGATGGCGCCATCGCCCCTTCACAAGATGAAGCACCTATGGACCGCGACAAGACCCAATCCACCGCTATAGGGACTAGCCCCTATAAGCCGGACATTTCTTTCGTCAGGCTGATGTTAGACGCTGGGGTAAGCTCGGTCAGGTTCGCGCACTGTGGTTGGACCACGGTCGGTCTGAACCAGTTCAGACTGAACCGATCAGCCTTTTTTTATTTTTTTATTATTTTTTCTTCATTTAAACTTTGTGCTTCCATTTAAATTTTGTTTTAGCTCTGATTTTTGTCAAATTTATTTCATTTGAACCCATAAATCGAGCTCTTCATATCGATGGACTTCTTTCCTCCAAAATATTAATAAAAATTTTAATTTTTTTAAATAAATATTAAATTAATCATATTTTAATACTTTTGTTTAGTAATTTATGATAACTATTATTTACCTCCTATTTTAAATAATCAGAGGCCTTCACCCTTGGTATGAATAGCTGGAGGCCTCCACCCTCGTTACGATGACGTTAACCTCCTGTTTTAAATAATCGGAGGTCTTCAATCTCCCATGAGGGTCTTTATCTACGTCAAGATGAGGTCCTCCTGTTTCTGACATGGTTAGCTAACTTTCTTATTAGGATGAGGTATTGTCGTCCATAATATTTCAGGCATCACGTAGATCTGTTACCAAATTGTAGACCCATGATATCGCTCGAACGCCAATCATCCTTGACATCACAGCACCGATATCACGTTGGGGAAGCTCCTGATCTTTAGCATGGATCTGAAGGAACCTATGACGTTCTCTATGGATAGCAAACCATCGATCCTCCACCTAGATCTATGATGGGAAGCCTCCCTCCTTAGGCTTGAGGGAGACGCCCCCTTCTTTAGGCCTTCTTCAAGAACCCTAGGGCGGCAACTCTAGAGAGAAGAAGAAGAAAGTTGAGAGAGAAAAGGTTTCTATTGATTCCAACTTTGAAAATCCTAATACAACCTATGTATTTATACATAGCCATTAGGCCTGACCAAAAAACTCCCCAGCTAACCCAATACATGAAAGCACTCACCAAGCTCATGTACACCCATGTCTCTCATGCTCTAATCCTCTAGATCTAGACCCAACCTATACATGAATTAGCCATCTTAAGATCTCTCAAACCAGATCTTAAGACCCTTAGGATCAACCCAGACCCTAGTCCAAAATAGACCCTCGCATAACTCTTCCCATGCACTGAGCCGGCTCAGTCTCAGCACTGAGCCGGCTAAGTTCCACTGGGCTGGCTCAATTTGAAACTGAGCCGGTCCAGTCCTGTGTCGAGCCAGCAGTCCCGAACGTGCAACTTTCTATTTTGCCCATGCACTGAGACTTAGCCGACCTATTTTAGATTGAGCCGGTTAACCTGCAGAAAATCTCCTTTCTGCAGTCTTGATTCTCCAGCTTTGGTTTCTTACTTCATCTTGTGTTCCAGGTCTCCAAAGCACCAACCAAACCCCTGGAATCTTCGGAGCCAACCCCTTGACTCCTCTCATAGCCTTCCAAGGCTTGGGAGCTCCATAAATCCTCACAATCTCTATCTTGGTGCCCCAAGCCTTGGCAAACCCCTCGGCAATGACCTCCTGCACGTTTCCGCTATCCCTGCGCACTCGACAGCACCTATGCAAACATCGCCTCCATCAATCCTCTTCAACTATTGTGCACCTTGTGGCCTTTGGGATGACCACCTCCACCGTTGAAGACCTGTGCTTGCTTCTTGGCACCATCCTAAAATTGTAGGATCTCTTCTGCTTAGCAACTGCGTCACTTTCTCTGAACTTTTTTGAAGAACCTATAGCATTTCTACACCAGTACATGCTATACCATCTGACACGATCTCCTCAGAGCTACACCTATCCACCTGTACATGCTGCTCCACCTAGAACTATGCATCATTGATGCTCTAAACTGATGTCAAATTTTCTCTCTACTTGTGAAGCCACCACTACGGAGCTCTACCTATATCCGAAGTCCACTTGATGCCATAGAAGTCAACTTTGTCATTGAGTCTCTCGAGGCCAACCACTCAATGCTACATTGCTAAGCCTGTCGCTGCACCTCGAACACCGTCACTATCTCTTCGAATCCATACTTTATGGTCCTCTTCGAAGCCATCTTGGATACCTCTGCAACCCACGGGCACCTCCGAAACCCAAGAGCTCATCCAACTCTTCTGAATCTAGCAACTAAACCCTAGAAAATTCTCCCCCTACACCAGCCATCGCTTCAGTTGCACCCGAAGAACCATCCTCCATCTGAACCATGACTCTCCTTAGTGCCCTTATAAATAAAACCTGATCCATCCGACAGCTAGAGACCTCCTGGCGCTCGCCAAGACCCCTTGGCTTTCCTTGAGACCTGCATCCAATCTCCTTGAGATACCACTAACACTTTCTGCTAAGATACACTCCTCGGCTGCTGCACCATCGAGCCTCTCTCAGTCTCTATGCCCCAGGGTAGCGCTCCTACAGCACTCCAGTACTCTCTGACTCATCTCTACGCTGCTCTACAGCCGTCCAGCCCTAATCTGCGAGACCTCCATGGATCAACCATCTCCATCACTCCCAAGGTTTTGCAAATCCATGTCTGATCAAATCACTGAATACATCTCTGACTACTTCCCCGCCTTCCAGACATCGAAGAATGTATAGTCGCTTCTTCAACCTTCCCTCGACCATTACCCCTTGAGAAACCTCTCTTCAATAGCCATACACTGCCCATCTTTCTAGAGAACCCTGATGCTCTCTGCTGAGATTCCTCTCTCGGCTGCTACATCATCGAGCCTCTCTTAGTCCTGCATCTCCAGGGAAGCGCTACTATAGCACTCCAGTGCTCCCTGCCTGTCACATAACCATCATATACCCTGACCTTTCCACCAAGACCGATAGCAAATCATGCACCAAATCCATCCACCCCAAAAAAATTTCTTTTCGTTAATCCTCTCAACCTCCACCTTCAACTCGCTGCTCTTGGTTGGCCAAACCACAGTAACAACAAGGTAGATTTGAGACATACCATGGAATCCTTGTGTAGATTTCTGATTTCATCTTGTACGACTTCTCCTTCCTTTCCATGCACCATCAAGCTCTAAAACTTGGTTCTAATACCATATTATCGTCCACAACATTTCAGTCATCACCTAGATCTGATACCAAATTATAGACCCATGATATCGCTTGAATGCCAATCATCCTTGACATCACAAGCATCAATATCATGTTGCGGAAGCTCCTGATCTTTAGCATGGACCTGAAGGAACCTGTGACGTTCTTTATGGGCAGCAAACCATCGATCCTCCACCTAGATTTGCGATGGGGTGCCTTCCTCGTGCTTGATGGAGACGCCCCCCTTCTCTAGGCCTTCTTCAAGAACCCTAGGGTGGCAACTCTAGGGAGAAAGAAGAGAGTTGAGGGAGAAAAGGTCTGTATTGATTCCAACCTTAAAAATCCTAATACAACCTATGTATTTATACATAGCCATTAGGCCCAACCAACAAACTCCCCGACTAACCCAATACATGAAAGCACATACCGAGCCCATGTACATCCATGTCTCCCATGCTCTCATCCTTTGGATCTAGACCAGACGCATACATGAATTAGCCTCCTTAAGATCTCTCAAACTAGGCCTTAAGACCCCTAGGATCAATCTAGACCCTAGTCCAAAATAGATCCTCGCGTAACTCTGCCCGTGCACTGAGCTGGCTCAATCTCAACACTGAGCCGGCTAAGTTTCACTGGGTCGGCTCAATCTGAAACTGAGCTAGCCTAGTTCTGTGCCATGCCAGCAGTCTCGAATGTGCAGCTCTTTATTTTGCCTGTGCATTGAGACTTAGCCGACCCAGTTTTAGACTGAGCCGGCTAACCTATAGAAAATCTTCTTTCTATAGTCTTGATTCTCCAACTTTGGTTTCTTGCTTCAACTTGTATCTCAGGTCTCTGAAGCACCAACCAAACCCCTAAAATCTTCGGAGCCAACCTCCTGACTCCTCCCATGGCCTCCCAAGGCTTGGGAGCTCCACAAATCCTCACATGAGGTCCTCCTCCTATTTCTAATATGGTTGTCAGGATACAAAAGGATCGTTGAGAGGGCCTCTCCCCATTGCCTCCTGTCTTAAATAACCAGAGGCCTTCAATCTCCAATAAAGATTTTTATTTATGTCAGGATGAGGTCCTCCTATTCCTCACGTGGTTGGCTACCTTTCTTGTTATGATGAGATCCTCCTCCTATTCCTAACAAGATTGTCGGGACACAAAAGGGCCATTGAGAGGGTCTCTCTATTGCCGTCCACAATGTCCCAAGCATCACCTAGCTCTGATACCAAATTATAGATCCATGCTATCTTTCGAACGCCAATCATCCTTGACATCACAAGCACCGATACCATGTTGCGGAAGCCCCTGATCTTTAGCATGGACTTGAAGAAACCAGCGACGTTCTCTATGGGCAGCAAACCACCGACCCTCTCCATCTGGATCTATGATGGGGTGCCTCCCTCCTTGGGCTTGAGGGAGACGCCCTCTTCTCTAGGGCTTCTTCAAGAACCCTAGGGTGGCAACTCTAGAGAGAAGAGAAGAATAGAGAAGGGAGAAAACATCTGTATTGATTCCACCCATGAAAACCCTAATACAACCTATGTATTTATACATAGCTTTTAGACCAAAAACTCCCCTAGCTAATCCAATACATGAAAGCACTCATGGAGTCCATGTACACCCACGTCTCCTATTGGTGCAGAATCTGGTTGATGCTGGATCGAGCTGGAATTGAGGAAGAAGAGGCCTCCATCGGTGACCTGCAAAATAAAGTCCCATCCGGAATCGATGGTGGTGGCTTCGGTAGGACCCTCCGACAATCAAGTTAGCTCTTTTGGCCAACAGAAATGGAGTGCTCAGAAAAGAATTCAGCAGAGTTTTGGAAAGGAGAAAAGAGCTTAGAGAAAACATATCTGGAGGGTCCCTTTTATAGATGGAGCCTATAACAAACTTGAAAGTGAGTCGTAACCATCGGATAGTAGGCCACTCAGGGTCATGTGGAGTTTGTTACGGAGAGTATTGCCTGTTGTCATGATGTGCCCGTTCGTTAGGATTTAATAGTCGATGTTTGGAAGAAGTAGGCATTGGTTGGTGAAAAGCTTTGACATATATCAATTCCAGAGGAGTTCGGACTCCTCCAAGTTGTTTATGAGTGAGTTGATTCATGCCATGTAGAAAGCTATAGATTAAAAGGGGTTTGACTGAAAGAAATCACCTAAAGGGAATACGACTAGAGGGGATCATTCGGGAGGAATGCTAGTTGAAATCTGAAAGTAATCTGCTGGAGGAATCTGAAAGGAGTTTGACTAATGGAGAAGTCTAGAAGAAGTCTGACTGATGGAGAAGTTTGACTAAAGAAGAAGTCTGAGAGGAGTTCGGTTGAAGAAGTCTGGAAGGAGTATGACTGATGGAGGAGTCTAGCTGAAGGAGAAGTCTGGAAGGAGTTCGGCTGAAGGAGAAGTTCAGAAGGAGTCCGACTGATGGAGAAGTCCGACTGAAGGAGAAGTCTGGAAAGAGTTCGGCTGAAGGAGAAGTCCGGAAGGAGTCTGACTGATGGAGAAGTCCGACTGAAGAAAAAGTTAGGGAGGAGTTCGGCTAAAGGAGAAGTGGCGATTGAAGCTCTTCTACGATTATAAAATTACACTTGGCTGAGCGTTAGACCAAACTTTGGCTGGAGCGGGGTTTACCCCCAATAATTGTCCCCCTACTCTCGAGTTTGGAATTCGAAGGAAGGGAGTAAAAAGGTGACTGCCAAAGTTCTTTCCTTGATTCTACGATTATTGAAAAAAAAAATAAGGCATTTTGTCATCTTCCATATTGGTGCCAGAGTCCCTTTAACTCGATCCGACTCGAAGAGATGGATTTTCGAAATTCCCACCAAAGTGCTGCTCTAGATACGGTGCCATAAAGGCACTGCCTGTCGCCATTCTTTTGTCATGATGATTGGGATACGCATCGCACAAAGAATGATCGAGGGAGATCTACAATCATGGTGGTTTCGGGCCACTTTATGCTATTTAAGTCCTTCCTTTCCTGGTTCTCATCTTCCTTCCCTTCGAGAGTCCTGGTTCCTTCCTCCTCCGGCTTTCGTCTTTCTTTCACTCGAGAGTTTTGGTTTCTTCCTCCATCCTTCTTGGTTTTGGGTGTTCTTTCGCTTGGTCTTCATTGTGCTCATCACCTCTTTGTCCTTCTCGATCGACCTAGGTTAGTTCCGCCATCCTTCTTTTTAATTATTCTAGCATACTTTGCTTCTTATTCTCTCAATTTTTTTTAAGGAGTCTTCCGCATCCTTTGCCTCTTAATTTTTTAGGATTTCTTTTGAATTTAGTTTGATCTGGATGTCCTCCAGAACTTTCCAATCTACTGGTTCCTAGAGTTCGTCTGGTCTAGCCTTTCTTGACCCCATTCCTGTTATAGTAGTTTGCACTGGAGACATGACTCATCAACCTTTCATGCCGGATACCATTGCTTGCGTCTTGACCCTGAATGATCTTTCCCTAATTAGGATTCAGTACAGGATCGCTCAGGAGTACGACCTTGAACTTCCCACATCAAGTGACCGGGCGAGTTCTCCTTCGGTTGGCCGATTCTACCAATATTTAGAAACTCTGCATGCCAGACTCCGACTTCTGCACCCTCCTTTCATAGTTGCTCTTTTTTGGTTTCTGAACATCTTCCTTGCCTCCGTAGCACCAAATTCTTTTAAGTTTGTGATAGGATTCCTTTCCCTCTATCGTCTAGTCGAGGTCTATCTGATCATTTCACTCTTTAGAAACTTCTATACTTTCAAACGCCATCCTTCTACGAAGGACTGGTGGTACTTCTCCTCCCAGTTCGGCAAGAAGGGGTTACTGAAAGACACTCTTTTTTTTATTCACAACTAAAAAAAAGGTACCCTTTTGTGCACTGTCTGACCTTGCTATTGGATCTTCCTCCTTGGGGTTACATTAGGAAGTCAGTCCACCGAGCTCCTAGCTTAGATAGAGCCGACTTTGATTCCTCCAACAAACTCAAAGCATACCATGCTCCTCTTCTTTTCGATCTTCTGAAAGAATAGACCTTGTTTAACCCTAGGTTTGAGTCTCCTTGACCCTACCAGTATATTTTTTACTTTTCAGATTCACTCAATTTCATATTTGTATATTGTCACTAATTGTGATTTCTTCTTTGTTGCAGAAATGGATACTGAAGCTGCCACGATGCTTGCAAAGGGGCTTTAAGCCCAGAAGAGAAAAGAGAAACTGCTAGGTGGTAGTTCGAAGAGGACAAAGGTCGGTGCTTCAAGCTCCATGGCCCTCGCTATTGCTGCTATTACTTCCAAGGTTGCTGTTAGTGCCGAGGTTCTTCCAACTACCGAGGTCGGCACTGTCGATGTAGATTCCATGCCCTCTACGCCCCCGGGCCCTTCTAGTGCGGATCAAGCTCTGAAGCTTCCTACTGAGGGAGAGACAAGGAAAGGGAAGAAGAAAAGGAAAGCTGTCACGAAGACACCCCATAAGGCTCACTTTAGTGAGCCGAATGACAATAGCGATGAGCGAGGAGAGGATCCTTTCGATGACCCAGAGATCCTCCGAGCCTAATAAATTTGCCATGCCGAAGGTGGTGGACCGCATGGCCGACCTTGAACTACGGCAGCTCGTCTAGGGTTCTCTCAGAACCCTCCTTAAGGTGATTGCTTCGTGGCCCAACTTCTTCTCTTGTCTTCTGCTTTTCTCTTCTTCTCTCTTCTCTCGTTCTTCTTCCTTTTCTTCTTTTTTTTCTTTTAACATCGATCATTTGTTGCAATCGGATCACCAAATGCTCGCCCACATCAAAAGGGCACACCATCTGGAGGCGGAGGCAGAGAAGGTCTAGGAGGATCTTCGAGCCAGGTCAGTCACCTTCAGGAAAAGGTCAGCAAGGTTGCACATCTTGTGGAGGAGAAGATGGTGGAAATCATAAGTCTCCAAGGTGCACTCAAGAAGGACAAATTGATCTCGGCCGGACTTAAGGCCGCACTGGCTCTAGAGGAGGAAAGAAAGAAAGAAGCTGAGATCAAAGTCGCCAAATTGGAAGCTTGGATGGTGAAGTCAATCTCGGAGGCGATGATCTAGGTCGTGGAAGAGTTTAAGGCCTCTTCTAAAATGAGGAACCTGAATGTCGAGTTTGGCCAACAGGCATTCATTAAAGGTTTTAAGCTTTGTGAGGGTCGAGTTGCCTGAAAATTTTTCGAGCTTGACCTTAGTTTTTTGGAAGAAGAGGAGGCTACCGATGGAGAAGCCAAACCATCCACTGCTGCAGTCAACCCTTCTCCCATCGGAGTGGTCGTAGAATCTTCCGAACCTACTGCTAAGGAGTTCGGACCCTCTGAACCACCAACCGAACTTGCTCCTGAGTTCGCAGCTACTGTAGGAGTGCCGAGTTCCCCTACTACTTTCCTTCCTGAGGTTGGGAGCTTTTAGTTACTGTATTTTCTTTTTATTTCATCCTATACCTGAAAAGACTTTTATCAATGAAAGTAAGACTTCTTTTTATCAATAGCTTAGAATTCCTTTCATATGTTGGATGCAGTCTCCCACCAATGTTGAGTCACCGCCTCAAGAAATTTCTTTAAAATCAGTAATTAAGAGTTTGAAGAGAAAAATTCATCACCTAAGGAAAAAACTGAAAAAGGCTAAAGATGAACTCCAAAGATCTTCGGAGGCGATGATTGAAGTCACTCACCTCCACAAATTACACATGAAGAATTTCATGAGCTTCAGCATTAAGAAAGGTAATTTCGTGAAAGAGTTAGCGAAGATTAAGAAAAGCGTCAGTGACAAGTCCTGAGCGTTGACCACGAAGATCAGCTCCCTCAAAGTTGAACTTGATTCAGTGAAAGAGATCCGATTGTTGGAGGGGAGTTCATCGTGATCTTCTGATAAGTCGAGACATGATTGGGATCGGTCGAAAAAATTTTTTGAGCTCCAAAGGCAGCTTTATGATGCCAAAGTTTGGCACGATAAGTGTAGGACTGATTATAAGGAGAGCACGAGTAGGCTTGAGAGAACGAGTAGGACAATGTTGTCTTTCCATTTTCAACTTAGTTGGTTTTTCTTGGTCCTTTTGTCAAGACGAAGTCTTTACTTATTCTTGATGAGGTTGGTTTTTGCTTTTGCCATGATGAGATTTTCTTCCTATCTCAGGCAACCGGAGGTCTTTGATTTGCTCATATCAGGATGAGGTTCTCCTTTTATTAATAGGGCTACAGTGGCACAGTCAAGCCATTGATAGGTCTTCTCCTCTCCTTCTATTTTTAATAACTGGAGGTCTTTGGTTTGCTCATGCTAGGGAGAGGTCCTCCTCTTGTTCCTAACATGGTAGTAGGGGTGCAAATGGGCATCGAATGGGCCTCTCCCCTCATCCCGTCTTAAATTAACGAGGCTTTCGACTTTGCTCAAGTTAGGATGAGGTTCTCCTCCTATTCCTAATAAGACTGTAGAGGCACAAATGGACCATTAAATGGACCTCTTTCCTCATCCCATCTTAAATTAACGAGGCCTTTGACTTTGCTCAAGTTAGGACGAGGTTCTCCTCCTGTTCCTAACAAGACTATAGGGACACAAATAGACCGTTGAATGGGCCTCTCCCCTCATCCCATCTTAAATTAACGAGGCCTTCCACTTTGCTTAAGTTAGGACGAGGTTCTCCTCCTATTCCTAACAAGGCTGTAAGGGCACAAATGGCCCATTTAATGGTCCTCTCCCCTCATCCCATCTTAAATTAATGAGGCCTTCAACTTTGCTCAAGTTAGGATGAGGTTCTCCTCCTGTTCTTAACATGGCAATAGGGACACAAATAGATCGTTGAATGGTCCTCTCCCCTCCTCCTGTCTTAAATAATCGAAGGTCTTCAACTTGCTCATGTTAGGACGAGGTTCTCCTCCTATTCCTAACATAGCAATAGGGGCACAAATGGGTCATTGAATGGGCCTCTCCCCTCCTCCTATCTTAAATAACTAGAGGACTTCAGCTTGCTCATGTTAGGATGAGGGACGAGGTTCTCATCCTATTCCTAATATGGCAATAAGGGCACAAATGGGCCATCGATTGGGCCTCTCCCCTCCTATCTTAAATAACCGAAGGTCTTCGACTTGCTCATATTAGAATGAGGTGCTCCTCCTGTTCCTAGCATGGCCACTTTTTGATTGCTTCTTTTCTATCATCACATAGTTTTCACACCAAGAAACAATAATGTTAAAATGGAGTTTTATTGAAAAAAAATTACTGATAGTACATTCTCAAACTTTTTGAATTCCAAAGTCGTGGGAGTGTTGTTCCTCCGAACTCCTTCACGTGATAAGTTTCGGACTGAACGATCTCCTCTACTTCATATGGGCCTTCCCAATTTGGAGCAAGCTTTTCCTGATTCTGAGGTTGTGAAATAGCTGCTCGCCGAAGTACCAAG
Source organism: Cocos nucifera (assembly GCA_006176705.1). NCBI lineage: Eukaryota > Viridiplantae > Streptophyta > Magnoliopsida > Arecales > Arecaceae > Cocos > Cocos nucifera. The sequence continues at coordinate 503,834 of QRFJ01001027.1, read as the reverse complement.
TCCCCCACTTTGAATATTCTATCTTCGATTTTTGAGTTGTAGTAGCAAGCTATTTTTTGCATGTAGATTGCCATCCGAACTTGAGCTTTTTTCCTTTTTTTTTTACCAAGTCGAGGTTAGCCCTTAGGTCTTGTGAATCGCACTGTTCATTGAATGCCACGACTCATGCTGATGGAAGTTTAAGTTCTATCGGGATGATAGCTTCAGTTCTGAAGGCCAAAGCAAATGGAGTTTCTCCTATTCGCAATTTTTGGGTAGTTTGGTAAGCCCAGAGCACATGATAGAGTTCATCTATCTAAATCCCTTTTGCCCTCTCAAGCCTTTGATACCTTGCAGCAGGATTCTGTTAGTTACTTCGGCCTCTCTGTTTGCCTGGGGTGAGCCACTGATGTAAAATGATGGGAGATATTCAGATCTTCATAGAATTTGGCAAATCTTGCTCCAGCAAATTATCGTCCATTATCTGTTATGAGGATCCAAGGTATGCCAAATATACAAATAATCGACTTCTAGATGAAGTCCTGCACTTTTGCTTCAGTTATTTTTGCCAGAGGCTTCGCTTCAATCTACTTTATGAAATAGTCCATTGCCACCAAGAGGAACTTCCGTTGTTTGGATGTCATTGGAAAAGGTCCGAGTATATCCATTCCCCATTGTGCAAATGGCCATGGGGCACTCAGAGGTGTAAGTTCGGAGGCTGGCTATCTTTGAATGTTTGCATTTCTTTGGCAGCAGTCACATTTTTTGACATATTTCATAGAATCATGGTACAAGGTTGGCCAATAGTAATCCTGCTGAAGCAGTCTTTGTGATAAAGATCTAGCCCCACATGACTTCCATAGATTCTCTCATGTACTTTTTCATAATGCAAAATCAACTTCTGAAGGTCGGAGATATCTCAAGAGCGGTAAAGAATATGATCTTTTATACAGCTTGCCTTCATAGAGAACATACCAGGAGGCTTGATTTATGAGTTTTCGAGCTTCTTTTGAATTATAAGAAAGAACTCCATCTTTAGGATAGGCGACCAGTGGATCAATCGAACATGGCTCATGGTCGATCTGCATTATAGATTGCGGTTCCTCCAAACTTGGGCATTTTAGAACTTCAAAGAATACTTTCTTAGGCAGTTCAGTCGGGGCTAAAGTGGCCAGTTTAAAGAGAAGGTCGGCTCTACTATTTTCTACCCCTAGAATCTATTGGACGTTAAAATTGTTGAAGGCCAAAATCAAGTTCTTCACTTTCTCAAGATACTTCATCATGCTTTCCTCCCGTGCTTTATAACTATCACTAACCTATCCGACCACCAAATGGAGATCACTATAGACTTGGAGCCGATCTGCTTCTAACTCTTTAGCTATCTTTAACCCAGTGATCAATGCATATTCGATCCCATTATTAGTTGCAGGAAATTCAAAGCGCAGTGCATATTCGGCGATGATCCCCTCTGGGTTAACCAAGATCAGCTCTACACCTGCACTAGAAGTGTTGGATGAGCCGTCCATATATAGAGCCTAAAAATCTTCAGGGAGATTGGCTCTTTCTTTAGAGGAGATCGGCTGCAATCATGAAATGCTGGATTCATTCTGTTCAAGCTCAGCTTCATCCAAAATGGTGCATTCTACTATAAAATCTATCAATATTTGGGCTTTAACTGATGACCAAGGTTGGTGGTTAATGTTGAATTTGGTGAGCTCAATTGTCCATTTTGCTATTCTCCTAGAGGCATCTGTTCGATGGAGAACTACCTTGATTGGTTGATCAGTGAGGAGGGTTATGATGTATCCATAAAAATAAGGTTGGAGTCTCCAGGCTACAATCAATTGAGCATAAGTTAGTTTTTCTAACTTGGTATATCTGATCTCTACATCTCTCCGGACCTAGCTTATGTAGTAGATCGACCACTGTACTTTTGCTTCTTCTTTAACTAAGACTGCTGCCAGAGCTGTTGGGGAGACCGCTAGGTATAGAAATAGTTCTTCTCCAAGTTCAGGCTTGGCTAACAGAGGAGGTGAACAAAGGTAGTCCTTGAGCTCTTTAAAGGCTTGTTGGCATTCGATGGTCCAGTAGAAGTCCTTTGGTTGCTTGAGAACTTGAAAAAAGGACATGCATCACTCGGCCGACCTTGAGACAAAGCGATTCAGGGCCGCCACCATTCCAGTCAGGCGTTGAACTTCTTTGATTGATTTAGGAGTCATCATCTCTTGAATGGCTCGAATTTTCTTCGGATTTGCTTCATATTGACACCATAAACCCCAAGAATTTCACTGAAGTCATACCAAAGGCGCATTTGATTGGGTTCAACTTCATCTTGTGTTTCCAAAGGGCATCGAAGGTTTCCTCAAGGTCAGTAATATGATTTATTGAAGTTCGGCTCTTGACAAGCATGTCATCTACATACACTTCCATATTGCGGGCGATTTGCTTCTTGAAGATCTTATTGACCAGGCATTAGTATATTGCTCCTGTATGTTTTAGTCCAAAAGGTATAACCCTGTAACAGAAAAGACCACGGTTAGTAATAAAAGCAGTTTTCTTCTCATTCTCTAGCGCCATCCGGATTTGATTATAGCCGAAGAAGACATCCATGAAAGTGAAGAGCTCGTGGCCCGAAGTTGCATCCACCAGCTGATCAATTCTGGGTAGAGGGTAGCTATCTTTTGGGTAGGCTTTGTTCAGTTTTTTAAAATCTATGCACATTCTCCATTTGTCATTTGCCTTTTTGGCGAGTACGATGTTGGAGACCCAGTTCAGATAGTTGACTTCTTGGATGAATCCAGACTTAAAGAGCTTGTCAACTTCTTCTGCAATTGCCTTCTATCTCTTTGGGGCATGGCTTTGCATCTTTTCTTTTATTGGCCGATGTTTTGGATCAACAGCCAAACGATGCTCCATGACTTCCGCATCGATTCTTGGCATGTCCGCGGGGACCCAAGCAAAAGCATCTATATTTTTTCAAAGAAATTCGACGAGCTGCTCTTGTATCCCATTAGTTAGATTGGAACCAATCCGTACTATGTGCTCCACATTCCCATCATTCAGAAGGACTGAGATAAGATCTTCCATCGGTTCTCCCCTTTCTTCCATGAGTTCATCTCGGACATCTAACCCATCAACAGGACAAGGGTCGGACTGTTCTTTCTTTTGCAGGGCAATTGAGTAGCAGTGCCTAGCTTGATCGGGTCCCTGACCTCTCCGATTTCGTAACTTGAGAATCAACAGATGAGCTTGATCTCCCTGGACATCCAATAACTCAAAGCTGCACTGCTGAACCTCTACCACAGCACCTCGAATACCGTCGCTGTCCTTTCGAACCCTCCGCACTCCGTGGATCCCTTTAAAGCCATCTCGGATACCTCCGCAACCCGCGAGCACCTCCAAAACTTAAGAGCTCATCCAACTCTTCTGAATCTAGTAACTAAACCCTAAGAAATCCCATCCTAGTCCTTCTCTTCTACCCCTACACTAGCCATCGCTTCAGTTGTGCCCAGAGAACCATCCTCCACCTGAACCACGACTCTTCCTGATGCTCCTGTAGAAGAAATCTAATCCATGATACTCCCAGCTACCTGACATGCCTCTAGTGCTCCCTGAGACGTCCTAGCTCTTCCTAAGACCTGCACCCGATCTCCTTGAGATACCACTAACACTCTCCGCTGAGATACACTCCTCAACTGCTGCACCACCAAGCCTCTCTCAGTCCCGTGCCTCCAGGAAAGCGCTCCTACAGCACTCCAGCACTTTCTGACTCATCTTTGTGCCGCTTTACAGCCACCCAACCCTAACCTACTGGACCTCTTTGGATCATCCATCTCCATCACTCCCAAGGCTTCGCAAATTCATGCTCTAGTCGAACCACTGAATACATCTCCGACTACTTTTCCACCTTCCAGACATCGAAGGATGTATAGTCACTTCTTCAACCTTCCTTCAACCATCTATGGATTATCCCTTGGGAAACCTCTCTTCAATAGCCCAACACTGCCCATCTTTCTAGAGAACCCTGATGCTCTCTACTGAGATACCTCCCTCGGCTGCTGCATTGCTGAACCTCTCTTAGCCTTGCATCTCCAGGGAAGTGCTACTCCAGCACTCCCTGCCTGTCACATAACTGTCATACACCTCGGCCTTTCCACCAAGATCGATCAGTAAATCATGCACCAAATCCATCCACCCCAAGAAAATCCCTTTTCGTTAATCCTCTCAACCTCCACCTTCAACTCATTGCTCCCGGTTGGCCAAACCACAACAATAACAAAGATAGATTTGAGAAATACCATGGAATCCTTGTGCAAATTTTTGATTTCACCTTGTACGATTTCTCCTTCCCTTCCATGCACCATCAAGCTCTAATACCAAAAGTAAGCGCACCAACTGGCATCACCTCTCCCTGATACCAATTGATGTTCCATGATATCGCTTAAACGTCAATCAATCTTGGCATCATAAGCCCCAATACCATATTGCAGAAGCCCTTAATCTTTAGCACGAACCTGAAGGAACCTATGACGTTCTCTATAGGTAGCAAACCATCGATCCTCCACCTGGATCTTTGATGGGGTGCCTCCCTCCCTCAAGCCCAAGGAGGGAGGCACCCCATCACAGATCCAAATAGAGGATCGATGGTTTGCTGCCCATAGAGAACGTCATAGGTTCCTTCAAATCCATGCTAAAGATCAAGGGCTTCCGCAATATGGTATTGGGGCTTGTAATGCCAAGGATGATTGGTGTTCGGCTATATCATGGAACATCAATTGATATCAGGGAGAGATGATGCCAGTTGGTGTGCTTACAATCTTCAAATAATAAGTTGACACCATCGCCCGAAGTGAATTTAGATCAGGTCAGTCGAGAATTGGATTATAAGCAGAGGGAGCCTTTACTATCAGAAAATCCTTCTACGGTCTGGATTGTCTTGGGTATTGCCCTGCAGCCACAGCTAGAGTTATTACACCTTCAACTAGTACTGTAGCACCAGTGAAGCCTACTAGTGGAGAGTTTATTGGTCCAAGTTGATTATTAGATATTGACATTTTGGAGTAAGCATCATAAAACAAGACATCAGTCGCTATTATCAACTAGGACACGATGTACATCATAGTCTGCTATATTTAAAGAGATTACAACCACATCATTGTGCAGAAATTGTACTCCTCACGCATCTACTTCAGTGAAGGTTGTGGGTTCTTTAGTCCAACATCTCTTCACTGATCCCTCAGATCTACTGGCCTCTTCTCATCAAAGTCCCCTAGAGATAGTGTTGATCATGCCAAGACGTAGCCGATCTTCTTGTTGTTCCTCCCTCCTTGGTGATTCTAGCTGTGGTAGTGCCCTCGGACGATCTTCTCTTGCTTCAGACCAACGTCTGAGGAATCGACCCAGCCAGCCTCTCCTGATGAGCTCCTCGATCTCGTCTTAGAGCTGAATGCATTCTTCAGTATCGTGGCCATGGTCATGATCAGTATTTGCTAGGATTGTGCTTGCCAGGATGAGTGCGCATCCTTTCAGACCTCGGTAGTTGCTTCTTGATCTCCATCAATACTTACATTTTTGGAGCATTGAGGGGGGGCGTAGTTGTGAAACTTTTTAGGGGGAGAATTTCATTGTGCCCTTCTGTCGGAGCTTCTTTGATGATGAATTCGTGGATGAGTTCGGGCTCGCTTGCACTTGGGGGAGTTCGTGAGCACAGCCAAACTTCATTCGGCCCTTCATGAGCTGCGGGTTTATTAGACTCGCCCGCCTGCCACTCTTCTGAGCTTCCTCATCCTTGAACTTTAAGACTTCTTTGGCTCGGGCATATCCTTCAGCCTGAGCTAGCAGATCAGAAAAGTTCCTGGGGTACTTCTTCTCTAGGGAGAACAATAAATCATTCTTCTGAAGGCCGTCCTTTAGCACGACCATTGCAATAGACTGGTCTAGATTTTGGACATCCAGTGCGGCAGCATTGAAGCGATTGACATAAGCCCGAATGGACTCTCCATTCTTCTACTAGATGTTGATGAGGGAGTCCGAACCTCTTCAGAGATGCTGGCTGCTAACAAAATGAGCCACAAATTGATAGCTCATCTGGTCAAAGGAGAAGATCATACCTAGCTTCAATGCCGAGTACCAGTTTCTTGCTTCAAGGTAGATGGGAAAGCTCAGCATAAGATGGCGTCTGGTGTGCCATGGAGCAGCATCATGGTCCGAAAGGCCTCCGCGTGATCGACTAGATTAGAGGTGCCATCATAACTTTTAAATTGGAAAAGCTTGAAGTTGAGCGAAATGGGCTCTTGCATAATTCGAGGAGAGAAAGAGGAATTGGTGCAGACATCGTCATGGTGAGTCGGGGCGATGTGGCGGTGTTTCTTAATCCACTAATCCATCTTTGGTAGTTTTTGATCGAGGACATCATCTCAATCGCAGATCTTGGAAGGCTTCCAACTATAGATGGAGAAGGTCTCTTCTGGAGAAGAATCATGATCTGAACAAGGATCCTCTTCTCTCTATTTTCTCTTTCCATGGGCAATAGGTATGTTAGCCCAAGTGTGCCTCCTTGGGACTGGTTCTTGACATCCTGATGGCAGGTTTCCTGACGGAATCGCCATCAGGGGTTGCTGCATGGCCTGCACCATTTTGGTGAGGCCCTAAACCTACTGCATCAGTAGGTTAAACTACACTAAATCTATCATGACCAACGGTGGAGGAGGAGGTTGAAGCGCCAGCGATGGAGCAGTTGAAGCGCCAGCGATGGAGCAGGAATGGATGGATCTAGCTCAGATCTGACGATAGAAGCAGTAGATCTCTAGGTAATCGCCTTCTTTGGAGGTATTTCTTGGGATTGAGGGTGAGTATGGAGATGAACCTTGAAGAAAAAGATCCATAGGGTCGACTGAGCACTCCTTTAAGAATAAGGGTTTACAAATGAGCCCTTCCTCGAGCACCAATCCTGTTGGTTGCAAAATCTGGTTAACGCCGGCTCGAGCTGGAGTTGAAAGAAAAAGAGGCCTCTATCGATGACCTGCAAAACAAAGTCCCATCCAGAATCGGTGGTGGTGGCTCCGGTAGGATCCTCCGTTGATCAAGCTAGCTCTTCTGGCCAACAGAAATGGAGTGCTCAGAAAAGAATTCAGCAGAATTTTAGAAATGAGAAAAGAGCTTAAGAGAAAATGTATTTGGAGTATCCCTTTTATAGATGGATCCTAAAATAAACTTGAAAGTGATAGCTATAACCATCGGATAGTGGGCCGCTCGGGGCCACATGGAGTTTGATATGGAGAGCAATGTCCGTTATTGTAATGTGCCCATTCGTTTGGATTTAATAATTGAAGTTCAGAGGAAGTAGGCATTGGTTGGTGAAGAGCTTTGACATATATCAAATTCTAGAGGAGTTCGGACTCATCCAAGTTGTTTATGAGTGAGTTGATTCATATCGTATAGAGAGCTGTAGATTAAAAGAGGTTTGACAGAAAGAAATCACCTAAAGGGAATACCATTAGAGGGGATCATCCAGGAGAAATGCTAGTTGAAATATGGAAGTAATCCATTAGAGGAATCTGGATGGAGTTTGACTGATGGAGAAGTTCAGAAGGAGTCCGACTGATGGAGAAGTTCAATTGAAAGAGAAGTCTGGGAGGAGTTCAGCTGAAGGAGAAGTCTAGAAGGAGTCCGACTGATGGAGGAGTCTGACTGAAGGAGAAGTCTGGAAGGAGTTCGGCTGAAGAAGAAGTCCGAAAGGAGTCAGACTAATGGAGAAGTCCGACCAAAGGAGAAGTCTGGGAGGAGTTCGGCTATAGGAGAAGTCCGACTGATGGAGAAGTCTGGCTGAAGGAGAAGTTTAGAAAAAATCTGACTGATGGAGAAGTTTGGAAAGGAGTCTGATTGATGGAGAAGTTCGGTTGAAGAAAATGTTTGGGAGGAGTTTGGTTGAAGGAGAAGTAGTGATTGAAGCTCTTCTGTGATTACAAATTACACTTGGCTAAGTATTAGATCGAACTTCAGCCGGAGCTGGGTTTACCCCCAACATCTCCCATGCTCTCATCCTCTGGAATCTTGACCCGACCCATACATGAATTAGCCATCTTAAGACCTCTCAAACTAGGCCTTAAGACTCCTAGGATCAACCTAGATTCTAGCCCAAAATAGACCCTCTTATAAGTATGCTCGTGCTTTGAGCCGGCTCAGTCTCAGCACTAAGCCAGCTAAGTTCCACTGGATCGACTTAGTCTGAAACTTGAGCCGACCCAGTTTTGTATCATGCCAGCAGTCCTAACTACTCAACTCTCTATTTTGCCTGTGCTCTGAGACTTAGCCAACCCAATTTTTGGACCGAGCCAGCTAACCTACAGAAAATCTTTCTTCTGCAGTCTTGATTCTCCAGCTTTGGTTCATTGCTTCACCTTGTGTCCTAAGTCTCCGAAGCACCAACCAAGCCCCTAAAATTCCTAGAGCCAACGACCTGGCTCCTTCTATGGCCTTCCAAGACTTGGGAGCACCATAAATCCTCACAATCTCCAACCTTTATGCCCCAAGCCTTGGCAAACCCCTTGGCAATGCCCTCCTGCACGATCCCGCTGTCCCTGTGCACTCGATAGCACCTATGTAAACATCGCCTCCACCAATCCTCTTCAACTGTTGTACACCTTTGAGGCCTTTAGGATGACCGCCTCCATCACTGAAGATCTTGGCTTGCTTCTATGCACCATCCTTGATTGTGGGATCCCTTCTGCTTAGCAGTTGCATTACTTTCTCTAGACTTTTCTAGAGAACCTACAGCATTTCTGCACCAGCACATGCTATACCACTTGACACGATCTCCTTAGAGCTACACCTATCTACCTGCACATGCTACTCCACTTGGAACTATGCATCACCAGTGCTGACCCGCTCTGAACTCCTTCCAAATTTTCTCTCCACTGGTGAAGCCACCACTGTGGAGCTTCATCTATATCCAAAGTCCACCTGAAGCCACAGAAGTCGACTCTATCACCGAGTCCCTCGAGGCCAACCACTCAACACTGCACTACTGAGCCTACCACCGTACCTCGAACACCATTCCTGTCCCTTCGAACCCTCCACACTCTATGGCCCTCTTCGAAGCCATCTTAGATACCTCTGCAACCCGCAGGCACCTCCAAAACCTAAGAGTTCATCCAACTCTTCTAAATCCAGCAACTGAATCCTAGAAAATTCCACCGTAGTCCTTCACTTCTGCCCCTACACCAACCATCGCTTCAGTTGCGCCTAAAGAACCGTCCTCCACTTGAAACTGTGACTCTTCCTGGTGCCCCTGTAGAAGAAACCTAATCCATGATACTCCCAACTACTAGATGCCTCTGGCACTACCTGAGACCTTCTTATTCTTCCTGAGACTTGCTCCTAGTCTACCTGAGATACCACTGACACTCTTTGCTGACATACTCTTCTTGACTGTAGCACCATCGAGCCTCTCTCAGTTTTTGTGCCTGATAGTGCTCCTACAGTACTCCAGTGCTCCCTGACTCATCTCTACACTGCTCTATAGCCGCCTAGCCCAAACCTACTAGATCTCCATGGATCATTCATCTCCATCATCTCTAAGGCTCTACAAATCCATGCTCTACTCGAACCGCTGAGTACATCTCCGACAAATTTCTAGCCTTCCTGACACCGAAGGACGTATAATCACTTCTTTAGCCTTCCTTCGACCATTACACCTTGGGAAACCTCGCTTCAACAGTCCCACACTGTCCATCTTTCTAAACAACCCTGATGCTCTCTACTGAGATACCTCCCTCGGCTGTTGCATCGCCAAGCCTCTCTTAGCCCCACATCTTTATGGAAATGCTATTGTAGCACTCCAGTGCTCCTTGCCTATCACATAATCATCATACACCCCTGCCTTTCCACCAAGACCAATCAGCAAATCATGCACCCAATCCGTCCACCCCAAAAAAATCCCTTTTCGTTAATCCTCTCAACCTCCACCTTCAACTCGCTACTTTCGGTTGACAAAGATAGAGCTGAAACACCATGGAATCCTTGTGCAGATTTCTAATTTCATCTTGTATGACTTTTTCTTCGCTTTGATGCACCATCAAGCTCTGAAACTTGGCTCTAATACCATATTGTCTTCCACAACATCCCAGGTATCACCTAGCTCTGATACCAAATTGTAGACCCACGATATCGCTCGAACGCCAATCATCCTTGACATCACAAGCACCGATACTGATAAGTGGTAAAAATATACTAATAAAAGTATTAAATTATAAAATAAATTAATCTATTTTTTTATAAATTAATATTTTTATTAATCTTATATAGGAAAGAAGGCCACCAATATGAAGATCTTATTTTTCTTGGTTCAGATGAAATAAATTTCAGACAAAATGGACTTCAAATGAGTCCGAAATTGAATTTTAAAAAAAAATGCTGGTCCGATTCAAATTGGCTTCAGAAAAATCGGCTCAGCAGACCATCCCGATTTGACTGCACCTAGTAGACCAACCCGCTGATGCAATGCTGATGCTAGGCTAACGTCAGCATTTTTTGCGGCGCATGGTGGACCGTTCGGAGGATATTTCGAGAATTTCACATGGAGAAGCGCGCTTCGATCGGCTAAAGAATGCGGCAGTCCATGCAACACTGGGCTTGCACATGGTCTATAGACGATAATTTGAGAATTTTGTCTAATCCGACGAGCGCCTTTCACTTGGGATTTGATCGAACGGCCGAAATGCATGCACTGATAAATGGCATCCGCAGCTCCCGGTCGAGATCCAATGGCTGAGATTCATCCCAATTTTAAACTAAAGATCAGAGGCTTCTCTGTGCATGATCTGATGGCCCAGATTCAATCCAACGACTGATCCGATGACTGCCATGAATTCCAACTTGATCTGGGATATTTTAAAGGGTTCTTAAGTGATTTTTGGACCATCTAATCAACATCCAACGGTCAGAATCATCCAGAGTCCTAATTTGACTTATATTGAGAGTTTTAAACCTAATTTTTAAGAGGATTTTGGTGGAAAGTCCACCTCTCAACCTATAAAGTTTGCTGTTGCCGAAAAAAAAAAGAAAAAAGAGAGAGAGAGGGGAGACAGTAAAAAAAAGAAAAGAGAGAGAGAGGGGGGGACATAGTAAAAAAAATAGAGAGAGAGAGAGGGGAGACAGTAAAAAAAAAGAAAAAGAAAAAGAAGAGAAAGAGAGGAGAGAGGTTTTTAATTTTTTAGAGAAAAGGAAGGGTTTTTAATTTTTTTCTTTTCTTCTTCCAACAATCAGAACATTGATCAAGGAGCTTCTTTTCTTCATCACCAAGTTCTCCACACCAAGAGCAATGGACAATCAATTTCAGCAATCAAACAGTCTAATTTCTTTATGCTTTTTATTTTATTTACTATTTTTAAACTTGTTATCATGAACTAAATTTTCTTTTACTAAGGCTAAGGTGTAGCCACTTTTTTGATGCAATATTTAGTATAATTTATTTTTAATTTTAAATTTTATTCATAAGGAGTATATAAATCTGATCTTAATGCTTTTAGATTACTGGCCATTTTCTAATTGATCTGATGAACATAGATGTTATGGACCAAATATATATATATGGAGTATATAAATCTATGTTATTGCTTCTTGATTATATACCTTGTATTATGAATCAAATTAGAATTCATATGCATGCAGGAATTTTAGTGCGCTTTGGATGTAGCATATTTTAATTAGAGGGTTTCACAAAACTTAATCATTAATATTTATTTAAATTACACCTAGACCAAAGGATAATTAATAAATATTGATAGTTTTGCTATGTCTGGACCAAAGGATAGTGAATAAATTAGGAGACTCCACCGTCACATGAAATAAAATTAATCTAATAACCTGAATATTATATTGACTGAGTTGGTGAACCGATTGCCTTAGTAACACATTGCTCTTAAGTTTAAAACCCTCTAATTTAATATTTATTTAAATTACACTCTCTCTATTTCCTAAAAATTTTTAATTATTTCTTTATTTTATTCTTTATTTTCTTATTTTCATAAATCGGTCTTCTAAATAAAGCATAGGAAAGAGCTTTTCAGTACTTATTTTTCCAATCCTCTAGGGATGATACTCTACTCATTTACTTTATTACTTGATCGACTGGTGCACTTGTCATAGCTATAGATTAGCACACATCAAGTTTTTGGCACCGTTGATGGGGATTGTGTCTAAAACAATATTAAAATTTTGATCCTAGCTTTACTTTAGAATTTTATTTTTAATTTTTATTATTTTTAAAAAAAATTTGTTCAGTGCATGACACGTACTGGACATAGTAACTTACTACCTTTAGATCCAGAAATTGAAAGGACCATTAGAAGACTACAACAAGAAAGAAACATGGCAGCTGAAGATCCTAACGACATCAATCTAGGATTGGATATGGTGACCGAAGGACAGCATGAAGCTATTCGACCAGTACATCATCCATTAAATGATTACATCACACCATCTATAGCCGATGCAGCTTCAAGCATCAGGAGACCGTCCTGTGCGAGCAAACAACTTCGAAATAAAATCGACGATGATCCAGATGATTCAATCAACTGTCCAATTCAGTGGACACGTGCATGATGATCCGAATGCCCATATTTCTAACTTTCTTGAACTTTGTGATACTTTTAAAATTAATGGGGTGTCGGATGATGCTATTAGATTAAGGTTATTTTCTTTCTCTTTATGGGACAAAGCTAAAAGTTGGCTTCATTCTCTTCCTGCAGGTTCTATCACAACTTGGGATGTCCTAGCCCAAAAATTCTTAGCCAAGTACTTTCCACCTTCCAAGACTGCCAAGATGCGCAACGATATCACTTCTTTTATGCAGATGGACATGGAGACACTATATGAGGCTTGGGAGCATTTCAAGAAATTGCTGAGGAGATGTCCACATCATCAACTACCCGTATGGCTTCAGGTACAAACTTTCTATAATGGTTTATCTCCTACTAATCATTCTATGATTGATGCAGCAGCAGGAGGAACCATTAATCCAAAAAATGGAGGAAGAAGCCTTCGATCTGATCGATGAGATGGCATCAAATAGCTATCAGTGGCAGACAGAATGCATGATGCCAAAAAGACTAGCAGCTGTGCAGGGAGTAGATTGCGTGCCAACCTTACTAGCTGAAATTGCAGCCCTTAGAGCTGAAGTCAACAACTTGAAGGGAACAGCTATGCATATTCAGAGCATCACCTTGTGACCTGTGTGGAGGAGGACACGATACGAGCAATTGCCAGACAGGTAATCCTTTTGCTAAAGCAACTGATACAGCTAATTATGTTGGTAATTTTTTTAGGCCGCAACAAAACAATCCCTACTCCAACACATACAATCAAGGGTGGAGGCAGCACCCAAATTTCTCATGGAGTAATCAAAATGCAGCACAACAGCCACCCCCGAGATTCCAAGTACCTGAAAAGAAGTCCAACATGGAAGAGCTGATGGTCAAATTTATGCAAAACCAAGAAGCAACTATAAAAAATTTGGAAGCCAAACTTAGGCAGGACCAAACAGCAGCAATTCGAAAACTTGGAGATGCAAATAGGTCAAATGGCTAAGATAATCTCCGAGAGACCTCAGGGATCCTTGCCCAGCAACACGGAGACCAATCCAAGGGAGCAAGTCAATGCTATCACCCTAAGAAGTGGTACAAAGCTGGAGGAGCCACATCAGAAGAAAGAGACTGAAGAGCCAACTACAAATAAGGAACCATCAACTAAAATTCGTCAGTCACCAAAACAACCAGCAGATGGATGGTCTCTAGGTATACAATTTGCCGATCCAAATGTGAAGCCCTACGTGCCGCCACTACCATTCCCAGAGAGACAAATACAGCATGCAGATAAGGAATTTTCTAACTTTTTCAAAATATTAAAGAATTTACATATTAATATTCCTTTTGTAGATGCTATCACTCAAATGCCCAGGTATGCCAAGTTTCTCAAAGAAATCCTAACAAATAAGAAAAAGCTGAAGGAGCATGAGAGAATAAATTTGAATGAAGAATGCTCAGCAATACTTCAAAATAAATTACCACAGAAGCTAAAAGATCCAGGGAGTTTTACTATCCCCTTGCATTATTGGTGATTGTAGTTTTGATAAAGTTTTATGTGATTTAGGAGCAAGTATTAATCTCATGCCTTTTTCTATTTTCAGAAAGCTGGGTCTAGGAGAACCGAAGCCTACCACTATTACTCTTCAATTAGCCGATAGATCCATCAAATATCCAAGAGGTATAGTGGAGGATGTCTTGGTAAAGGTAAACAAGTTTATTTTTCCTGTTGATTTTATTGTTCTTGATATGGAAAGAAGATTATGATGTACCCCTTATTTTAGGGAGACCCTTTTTAGCTACTGGAAGAGCTTTAATAGATGTTCAACAAGAAAAATTAATTCTTAGAATCCAAGATGAACAAGTTACTTTTAATGTTTTCAAAGATACTAAACATCCTGATGATAATCAAACTTATTTTCTAATTGATATTATTGATAATTCAGTATATGAGAATTCTGTAGAAAATAGGTTTGAGACTATAAAAGCTAGCAATGTCCAATTGAAAGAGGGCTCGATCAAACATGAAAGTATTCCAATTGAAGTGGCACCAGATTGATCCACTTTAGAACTCAAAGAAAGTCAAGCTGAAGACTATAAATCAGAACTACTAGATAGGTTGTTTCTTTTCTTTTTAGTTTTGATCATTTTTCTTTTCTTTTATTTTTCAGTAATTTGTTGTTGCTCTTTTACTGCTTTGGTGTGTATTTTCAATTTTGCAGAGAAAAAAATCAATGAGAGCTCAAGCAAAATTTCAAAGCTCCAAAGAACCAGACTGAACCAAATCAGGTGTATTCCTTCCTATCCTTTATTGCACCCTTTATTTTTCTTTCTCCTTTAAGACAATGTAGAATAAGTTAGGGGGTAAAAAAAAAAAAAACCATGTGTCAAGAAGAAAATCTTGAGCAAGATAGACTGGACAAGTGATAAAAGATAGAATTATTTGCTAATGAATGTAACGAGTTAAAGAAGTAGATTAGTTGGTCAACTTTTAGCAGCCTACTTAGGTCATTAAAAGACTATTAGCACTTCTAATTGCACATGCACACTAACAAGGTAAAGTAGGTATTGATTATAAGGCCAACTAAGGATTCAATTATCACTGAAAATTGGTAATTGATATACATTCTAATCAAAGAAACTTGAATTTAAGGAAAGAGCTACCTACCTAAAAATAAAGTGCAAAAGATAGAGTATATGTGGATTGCCCAAAGCCTAGTAACTGGATCTCTGCACCTAGGTCAAGTGTGGAAATTCGTGTAAAACGGTGAAGGGAAGGCCAGGATGCTCAGCACAGTAAAAAAAAAAAAGGGCAGTGTGAAAGCTACCTTAATTCATGAGTATAAAATTGAGAATGTATAGAAAATTGACCAAAATAGGTGATAATAGAGGATACTTTTGTTCTTTTAATTTAATACTGAAATGCTAAAGTTAGTCATCACGAACACAAGTGCTATAGATCTTTGATGTACTCTAAGAAAGTTTTTAATTGTATTGACTACAAAATTTACTTCTGAAGCTCAATGCTTAATTAGCAGTATTTTCTAAACTTTTTGACCTTTAGTCCTAGATTTTATCTTTGTGATGGATAATCTTATTGAAACATGGTATTAAATAAAATATTGCTAAGGGACTAGCAATGACTAAGTTGGGGAGTGTGATAAGTGGTAAAAATATACTAATAAAAGTATTAAATTATAAAATAAATTAATCTATTTTTTAAAAAATTGATACTTTTATTAATCTTATGTAGGAAAGAAGGCCACCAATATGAAGATCTTATTTTTCTAGTTTAGATGAAATAAATTTCAGGCAAAATGGACTTCAAATGAGCCTGAAAATTAAATTTCAAAAAAAAAAAAGCTTTGATCCGAGTTCAAACTGGTTCAGAAAAAATTAGGCTCAGCAGACCGCCCGGTTCCGACGCACCCAGCAGACTGCTGACCCATGCTGATACTAGAACTGACGTCAGCATTTTTTGCGGTGCACGATGGACCGTTTGGAGGACATTTTGGGAATTTCACATAGAGAAGCGCGCTCCGATTGGCTGAAGAATGCTGCAGTCCATGCAACACCGGGCTCGTGCATGGTCTACAGAGGGTAATTTGGAAATTTTATCTGATCCAACGGGTGCCTTTCATTGGGATTTGATTGGATGGTCGAAATGCATGCACTGACGAACGGCATCCATAGCTTTCGATCGAGATCCAATGGCTGAGATTCATCCCGAACATTAAACTAAAGATCAGAGGCTTCTCTATGCACGATCTGACGGCCCAGATTCGATCCAACGACTGATCTGATGGCTGCCATGAATTTCGACTTGATCTAGGATATTTTAAAGGGTTTTTAAGCAATTTTTGGATCATCTGATCAACATCCAATGGTCAGAATCATTCGGAGTCCTAATTTGACTTATATTGAGAGTTTTAAACCTAATTTTTAAGAGGATTTCGATGGAAAATCCACCTCTCAGCCTATAAAGTCTGTTGTTGCCGAAGAAAAAAAAAGAAAAAAGAGAGAGAGAGGGGAGACGGTAAAAAAAAAAAAGAAAAAAGAGAAAGAGGGGAGACAGTAAAAAAAAAGAGAGAGAGGGCAGATAGTAAAAAAAAAATGAAAAAGAAGAGAAAGAGAGGAGAGAGGTAGAAAGAGGAGAGATTTTTTTAGAGAAAAGGAAGGGTTTTTAATTTTTTTCTTTTCTTCTTCCGACAATCAGAACATTGATCAAGGAGCTTCTTTTCTTCATCACCAAGTTCTCCACACCAAGAGCAATGGACAATCAATTTCAGCAATCAAACAGTCTAATTTCTTTATGCTTTTTATTTTATCTGCTATTTTTAAACTTGTTATCATGAACTAAATTTTCTTTTACTAAGGCTAAGGTGTAGCCACTCTTTTGATGCAATATTCAGTATGATTTATTTTTAATTTTAAATTTTATTCATGAGGAATATATAAATCTGATCTTAATGCTTTTAGATTACTGGCCATCTTCCAATTGATCTGATGAACATAGATGTTATGGACCAAGTATATCTATGTTATTGTTTCTTGATTATATACCTTGTATTATGAATCAAATTAGAATTCATATGCATGTGGGAATTTTAGTGCGCTTTGGATGCAGTGTATTTTAATTAGAGGGTTTTACAAAACTTAATGCATTAATATTTATTTAAATTATACCTGGACCAAAGGATAATTAATAAATATTGATAGTTTTGTTATGCTTGGACCAAAGGGTAGTGAATAAATTAGGAGACTCCACCAACACATGAAATAAAACTAATCTAATAACCTGAATATGGTATTGACTGAGTTGGTAAACCGATTGCCTTAGTAATAATACATTGCTCTTAGGTTTAAAACCCTAATAATTACACTCTCTCTATTTTCTAAAAATTTTTAATAATTTCTTTATTTTGTTCTTTAATTTCTTATTCTCATAAATCGGTCTTCTAAATAAAGCATAAGAAAGAGCTTTTCAGTACTTATTTTCCAATTCTCTAGGGACGATACTCTACTCATTTACTTTATTACTTGCCATATTTATAGATTAGCACGCATCATATGATAAGTGGTAAAAATATACTAATAAAAGTATTAAATTATAAAATAAATTAATCTATTTTTTTAAAAATTGATATTTTTATTAATCTTATGTAGGAAAAAAGGCCACCAATATGAAGATCTTATTTTTTTGATTCAGATGAAATAAATTTTAGGCAAGACGGACTTCAAACGAGCCCGAAATTGAATTTCAAAAAAAAAAAAAAGCCGGTCCGATTCAAACCAGCTCAGAAAAATTGGCTCAGATTAGCACTTGTCATTGCCGGTTTTATTTCGAAGTTGTTGCTTGTACAGGCGGTCTCCTGATGCTCGAAGCTGCATCGGCTATAGATCGTGTGATGCAATCATTTAATGGACATTGTACTGGTCGAATAGCTTCATGCTATCCTTCGAATACCATGTTGCGGATGCTCCTGATCTTTAGCATGGACCTGAAGAAACCTATGATGTTCAATATGGGCAGCAAACCACCGACCCTCCATTTGGATCTATGATGGGGCGCCTCCTTCCTTGAGCTTAAGAGAGATGCCCCCTTCTCTAGGGCTTCTTCAAGAATCCTGGGGCAGCAACTCTAGAGAGAAGAGAAGAAGAGAGAATTGAAGGAGAAAAGATCTGTATTAATTTTACTCATGAAAATCCTAATACAACCGATGTATTTATACATAGCCAATAGGCCCAACCAAAAACTCTTCTAGCTAAACCAATACATGAAAGCACTCACTAAGCCCATGTACACCTATGTCTCCTATGCTCTCATCCCCTGGATCTAGACTCGATCTACACATAAATTAGCTATCTTAAGACCTCTCAAACCCCGCCTTAAGAACCCTAGGATCAACCCAGACCCTAGCCTAAAATAGACCCTCATGTAACTCTGACTGCGCACTGAGCCGACTCAATCTCAGCATTGAGCTGGCTAAGTTCCACTGGGTTGGCTCAATCTAAAACTAAGTCGGCCCAATTCTATGCCGTGCCAGCAGTACCGAATGCTCAGCTCTCTATTTTGCCTATGGTCTGAGACTTAGCCGACCCAATTTTGGACTGAGCTAGCTAACCTGCAGAAAATCTTCCTTCTATAGTCTTGATTTTCCGACCTTGGTTTCTTGCTTCATCTTATGTCTCAAATTTTCGAAGCACCAACCAAACCCCTAGAATCTCTAGAGCCAACACCCTGGCTCCTCTCGTGGCCTTCCAAGACTTGGGAACACCACAAATCCTCATAGTCTCTCCATTACATCCCGTCTTAAATAACCAGAAGCCTTCAATCCCCCGTGGGGGTCTTTATCCATATCAGGATGAGATCCTCCTCCTGTTCATAACATAGTTGGCTATCTTTCTTGTTAGAACGAGGTCCTTCTCCTATTCCTAATAAGATTGTTGGGACATAAAAGGATCATTGAGAGGGCCTTTACTCATTACCTCGTGTCTTAAATAACTGAAGGCCTTCAATCCTTTATGTGGGAATTTATCCACATCAGAACGAGGTCCTCCTCTTGTTCTTGATGTGGTTGGCTATCTATCTTGTTAGGACAAGGTCCACCTCCTATTCCTAATAAGGTTGCCAGGGTACAAAAGAACTGTTGAGAGGGCCTCTCCCCGTTACCTCTTGTTTCCCCGTTACCTCTTGTTTTAAATAACCGGAGGCCTTCTACTTTATTTAAGAATGAAGTTCGGCTGGCTGATTTCATGTCATTGCACAGTTTTGCACCAAAGACAAGAATGTAAAAGAAAATTTTATTAGGATGAAATTATTGATAGTACATTCATAGGTTTTCTAAATTCCACGGTCGTGGGAGTATAGCCCCTCCAAGCTCCTTTAGATAATATGTTCTTGGTCGGACGATTTCCACAACCTCATAGGGGCCTTTCCAATTTAGAGCAAGCTTTTTTTGTTTTTATGGTTGAGAGATGTCAGCCCTCCATAGCACCAAATCTCCAATTTTGAAGACTTTAGTTTTAACTCTAGAGTTGTAGTAATGGGCTACCTTTTGCTTATAAGCCACCATCCTGATCTAAGCCATCTCTCGTTTTCCTCCAATAGATCAAGATTTGTCCTGAGGTCTTGCGAGTTGCTTATTCATTGAATGCTTCAACTCGTGCAGAGAAAGTTCAAGTTCAATTGGGATGACTGCCTCTGTTCCAAAGGCCAATGCAAAGGGGTTTTTCCCAATTGGCAACCTTTGGATGGTTCTATAAGCCCAGAGCCCATGATAGAGTTCATCAATCCAAGTTCCTCTTGCTCTTTTAAGTCTCGCCTTTATCTCTTGAAGCAAAGTTTTGTTGGTTACCTCGGCCTCACCATTTGCTTGAGGGTGAGCAACAGATGTGAAATGATGGAAAATATTCAGATCTTCATAGAACTCGACAAATTTTGCTTCTGCAAATTGACGTCCATTATCAGTGATCAAGATTCGAGGTAGGCCAAATCTGCAAACTATTGACTTCCAGAAGAAGTCCTACACCTTAGCTTCAGTAATTTTTGCCAGAGGTTTGGCCTCCATCCATTTAATAAAGTATTGCACTACCACTAGAAGAAATTTCCGTTGCCTAGATGCCATGAAAAAGGGCACAATTATATCTTTTGGATCCCTGAGGAGTGTGCCATCCTTAAGATATAAAACAAATGGGTCAATCCAGCTAGGCTCAGGGTTGACCTGCATCATAGTTTGGGATTCTTTTGAGCTCGGGTGTTGCAAAACATCAAAGAAGATATCTTTTGGTAATTCATTTGGAGCCAGAGTAGCTAATTTTGAGAAGAGGTCAACCCTAATATTTTCTGTTCTAGGGATCTCTTGAATGTCAAAGCTATTGAAGGCCGAGGTTAGGCTCCTTACTTTTTTCAAGTACTTCTTCATACATTTACTTCTGAGCTTTGTAATTACTATTAACTTGCCCTACCACCAATTGAGAATTGCTATAGACTTTCACATGATTTGCTTCTAGCTCTTTGGCTATTCTCAGCCCTGCAATCAGAGCTTTGTATTCTGTTCTATTATTAGTGGTGGGGAACTTGAAGCACAAAGCATATTCAGCAATAATTTCCTCTGGATTGATTAAAATCAAGCCTGCACCGACCCCTGATGAACCATCAATATACAAAGCCCAGAAATCTTCAGGAAGATCTATTTTTTCTTTGGGAGAGTTCAGCCGCAAACTGGATTTACAAACTTCTTGATGCTCAGGTTCGGCTGGATCTAGGATGGTGCATTCTATTATGAAATCAGTCAGTATCTAAGCTTTAATAGATGGCCGAGGCTGGAAACTGATATCAAACTCAATGAATTCAATTGCCCACTTTGCTATCCTTCCCAAGGTGTCGGTTGGTGGAGAACTACTTTGATAGGTTGGTTAGTGAGAAGTATAATTGTATGCCCCCTAAAAATAAGGTCGGAGCTTCCTGGCTACAATCAACAAAGCATAAGTTAGCTTTTATAATTTGGTATACCTTATTTTTATATCTCTCAAAACTAGACTTATATAGTAGATTGACTTCTGCACTTTGGCCTCTTCTCTAACCAGAACTACTCCAATAGGTGCAGGAGATACAGCCAAGTATAGGAATAATCCTTCGTCAGGTTCAAGCTTGGCAAGGAGAGGGGATGAGCTTAGTTAATTCTTCAATTCTTCAAAGGCCTGCTGATTCAGGAGTCCAACTAAAGTTCTTGGGCTACTTGAGTACTTGAAAGAAGGGCATGCAATGCTTCGCTGATCTCGAGATGAAATAGTTCATGGCCGCAATTTTGCCTATAAGATGCTGGACTTCTTTTATTATTTTCTTCTTTTATTATTTTTAGGACAGTCATTTCTTGAATGACTCTAATCTTCTTTGGGTTCGCCTCAATGCCGCATCTTGACACCATAAAATTGAGAAACTTTTCCAAAGTCACTCCAAAAGCATATTTTGTTGGGTTCAGCTTCATCATGTATTTTCGAAGGATGTCGAAGGTCGCCTCAAGATCGGCTGTGTGATTTGTTGAAGATCAACTTTTGATTAATATATCGTTTACATAGACCTCCATATTGTGATCGATCTGCTCTTTAATGATCTTGTTTACCAAGCACTGATAAGTTGCACCAGCATTTTGGAGCCCAAAGGGCATGACCCTTTAACAATAAAAGATCACGGTCGGTAATTAAAGCAATTTTTTCTTCATCTTCTGGCACTATCTGGATTTGATTATTATAATCAAAGAAGGTATCCATGAAAGTGAGGAGCTCATAACCTGAGGTCGCATCCACCAGCTGATCAATTCTAGGCAAGGGGTAGCGGTCTTTTGGGCAAGCCTTGTTCAAGTCTATAAAATCTATCAACATCCTCCATTTGCCATTTCCTTTCTAAGTAGGATGACATTTGCAATCCAGTTTGGATAGGATACCTCCTGGATGAACTAAGCCTTGAGTAGTTTGTCGGTTTCATCTACAATAGCCTTCTACTACTCTGGCATAAAATTGTGCTTTTTTTGCTTTATCGGCCGACGTTTGAGATCCATCCCTAGTCGATGTTCCATTATCTCAGCATCGATCCTGGGCATATCTACAAGTACCCAAGCAAAAATATCAGCATTCTTTTGTAAGAAAATGACGAGCTGCCTTCTGACCTCTCCTCTTATGTTGGAGCCAATTTGAATAGTATGATCATTTCCATCATTCAGAGGTATTGCAACAAGGTCATCGATTAGTTCCCCTCATTCCTCAGTGAGATCATCACGGGTATCAAGTCCATCCACTAGATAGGAGTTTGCTGGCTTTCCCCCTTGCAAGGCAATGGTGTAATAGTATCGTGCCAATGCTTGATCTCGTTTAACTTCTCCTATCCCATAGCTTGTCAGAAACTTCATCTTCAAGTAATAGGTCTAAACCATGGACCGAAGTTCATTCAAACCAAGTCAGCTGAGAATTGCATTATAAGCTTAAGGAGCCTTTACTATTAGAAAATCAACTTAGGCCTTGGACTGCTTTGGGTACCGACTTGCCACAATAGACAGAGTAATTATTTCCTCAACTAGCACTACATCGCCAGTGAATCCTACAATGGGGTGCTTATTGGCCCCATGCCATTATCAGGTATAGACATTTTAGAAAATGCATCATAAAATAAAATATCAGTAGAGCTTTCATTATCAATCAAAATATGGCATACATCATAATCATCGATGTTTAAAGTAACTACAACCACATCATTAAGCAAAAATTGAACCCCCTGTGCATCCTCTTCAGTGAAATTGATGGGCTCCTCGATCCTCTATCTTTTTGCTGGCTCTACTGATTCACTAGCCTCCCCTTGCCGATGTCCCCTAGCTATAGTATTGATGATTCTGAGTGGAGGCCGATCTCCTTGCAACTCATCTTTTTGAGGTGGTTCAGGCTGTGGCAGGGCTCTTGGTCGATATTTCCAACTTTTCAACCGATGTCAAAGGAATCGATACAGTCATCCCCTCCTAATTAGCTCCTCGATCTCGTCTTGGAGCTAGATACATTTCTTCAGTATCGTAATCGTGGTCACAATGGTAGAGGTAGTACTTGTTAAGATTACACCTGGTTGGGTGAGTCTTCATTCTTTCTGGCCTTGGCAACTATTTCATTATCTCCATTAGCACTTAGATCTTTGGAGCATTTAGAGAGGCATAGTTGTGAAACCTTCTAGGTGGGGAGCCCCGCCGTGCCCTCTGGTCTGAGCTTTTTTATCGATGAGCTTGGGGTAAAGTCTGAGCTTGTCAGTGCTCAGGAGAAGTTCTGGAGCATGACTGAGCTTCACTCAACTTTTCAATAATTATGAACTTGATAGATTCTCCCACTTGGCACACTCCTGCAGCTTCTTCATCCATCAAATTGAAGGCTTCCTCCACTCGAGCATAACCTTCAGCCCGGGCCAGCATGTTGGCAAAATTCTAGGGGTACCTCTTCTCCGGAAAGAAGAGGAGATCATTCTTCTAGAGGCTGTCCTTCGATGCAGCCATTGCAACAGATTGATCCTAGTCTCGGACCTTCAAGGTAGTAGCATTAAACTCGCTGACATAAGCTTGGATGGACTTTCCTTCCTTCTAATTGATGTTGACAAGAGAGTCCAAACCTCATCTCTAATGTTGGCTACTGATAAAATGAGCCACAAACTGGTAGCTCAGCTAGTTAAAAGAAATGATGGTACCTAGTTTGAGGCCTGAGTATCAATTTTTTGCTACTTCAAAGTGGAGGAGAAAGCTCAGCATAGAATGGCATTAGGCGCGCCATAGAGCAGCATCATAGTTCTGAAAGCTTCGAGGTGGTTGACTGGGTCAATGGTCCCATCATAACTTTCAAATTGAAAAAGTTTGAAGTTCGACGGGATGGGCTCCTACATGATGCGAGCAGAGAAAGGAGGGTCAGTGCAGATGTTATCATGGTGAGCCGGGACGATATGGTGGAGCTCCTCAATCCGTCGATTCATTTCTTGAATTTTTTTGATCAAGAATATCATCTCGATCATGGATTTCAAAGTGTGGTTGGCTAGAGGGAGGTAGAGACTTTTCAAGATTGGAATCATGGTTTGAACAAAGACTCTCTGCTTTTTGCTTCCCCTTCATAGGAGTCACCGATAGGCTTGCCCAGGTGGGCCTTCCTTGCACTGGATCTTGGTATTCCGATGAGAGCCTTTCTATTTGAACTGGTGCTAGGGCCTGCCACATAGCCTGTACTACTTCGGTAAGGCCCCTAACCTACTATACCAGCATGTTAAACTATTCCAAATCTACCATGGCTACAGGTGGAGATTGAGGTGCCGGCAATGAAGTCTGAGCAAGCGGATCTGGATTGGATCTGGTGGTAGAGGTAGTTGATCGTCGAGTCATAGCTTTCTTGGGCGGTATCTTACTAAAACATGAAGAAATCAAAACAAAAAGGAGCTAAAGAATCGAAGAAGAGAGAAAGGAGATGAACTTGACTGGGTACTCTTTTAAGAACAAGGGCTCAAAGATCCTTTTTCTAGTGCCAATCCTATTGGTGTCGAAAATAGTTGGATGCTAGAGTTTGCTGGAGCTGGTGAAGATGAGGTCATCGATGAGACCTGCATGGCAAAATCCAAATCAGAGGTGGGTGGCTCTGGCAGGATCCTCCGACGGTCAAGTTAGTTCTTCGGCTAACAAGAATATAGTACTTAGGAGAATCGAGAGCAGGAAGGAGAGCTTAAAGAAAAAATATATCTAAAGTGTCTCTTATATAGGCAGAGCCTATAACAGAATGAAGGTGGCAGCCACAACAGAATGCTAGTGGGCTGTTTCGTGCCACGTGGAGTTTGTTATGCAGAGTGGAGTGTCATTTGTCATGACTTGTAGATGGTTGAGTTCTATTTGTAGGAGTTCGGATGCAGCTTCTACACTTATTAGTTGGTCATTGTTTGGGACGAGGAACTTGAAGCTAGGTGGGCCAAACTTGGAGATCGACTTATGGATAGCAAGTAGTGAACCTTTATCCAGTTAAACTACTCTATTGGTGTTGTCTTTAATAACTTTGAGAAGTTCGGCCAACTTCAAGGAGTTCATCCATCTTGGAAGTCAGCCAAGGGATTGAAAAGAGCATTCAGGAGAGAGGGACAGCCTTGGGGCATGGCTAGGAGAGAAGTCTCTTGAAAGTTGGGGGCGGGCAGGTCTTTATATAGACCCTGCTACTCCATGCAGTGCCACATCACCTCGACCAATCATATTGCTTCGTTTAATCAGATCTAAATCTGATTGGTGGGATGACATCACCTGATCCAATCAGATGAGAGACCCATAGATTCATCCTAAGGTGGCGCCTAAGACTGGTCAAAATCTATAAGTGAGGGTCACCTAGTTTGAATCCAAGAAGCAACCTGGAGTCCCATCTCTAGGCATCCCTATCCATGGGTGCATGCCATCCTAGGTGTAAGGCCCCTCCTTTCCAAAATCCAGTAAGGACACAATCCCCTATCTGCTCTCTAATAAGTGCATGACACACATGGGCAGCTGTCCAAGGGTCAAAGGTCAATGTTTGACCAAAGTCAAAGGACAAGAATTAGCAGGTGACAAAAAATGGTTGGTGTTGTCTTAAATTTATCTCATAAATTAAGACAACCATTTTCTAACCTGGACAAGCTCTAATCAGGTGAAGGTACCTGAGTGAGCACAAATATATTTGGCTCTATCGAGACAACTTTTAATGATAGAAAAAGGAGAATGTTAAGCTCAATCGTGTGCTAGCATGATTTCTTTGAACCTAATTGAATCTAATTCAAATCAATTGAACTGGGTTAGTTCAATTAATGATATCCATATCCAAACCCTTGTTTGTGTGATCCAGTTAGGTTTAGTTCTGTATGGTAATGGGATATGTCATGATCTCTATCATCAACATCATTAAAGCTCCTTTCGATGGATCAAAACTCTTCTGATTCACACAACTAGAATGATCGATCATCTAAATCATTCTAATTGCTCCCAGAATCCACCAGTGACACCTAGCAGTATATGGTGGCAACTCATCAAAACTGAAGATTAACCTCTCTGTGCAACTACATGTGTGATTAAGTTCTTCTATCTTGAGCCCCGATCAGATTAGGGTTAATGTGAACTCATCAAATCCTAATTTCTATCACATGATTTAATCATTTGATTCAAGTCCGATATGAAAATCTTAATAGAAATTCTTTCTATTATTTCACTCTCTGCCATGGCCATGGGCTTATGGACTCGATTCTCATGATCATTATAGGGCTGCTCCTCATCCACTGTGGTAGATAGATTCCATCTTGGTGCAATCCAATTCCTACAATGAACATGCTATAGCCAACATACCTCAAGGTTTCGAATGGCTAGGAGACCGAGTCATGGTGTAGTCAAACTATAACACCCTCAAGGTGAACTGCCGATGCACCTCAGGTCAAAGAATCAGACACACCACTGCAGCTTCGAGTCAGTCATCGATGAGAAGGTAGACTTTCTTATGACTACTCAAGGTGGTCACGCTCAGTGCCCTCATTCTCTAACGAGTACCTGTACTCTCGCTTCGGTGTCTCTACACCATAGACTCAAGACTCATCTATTATAAAGAAGCGATTGTACACTAACCTTTCGGATCAATCACCATCTTAATGATGATCCTACGGTCAGGAGCATTTTATGAGTTAATAATGAAAATTCTTATCTTAAATTTTCAACTCTTGAAAATAAGAATTATCATTACCATTAACTCAAGGGATGTATCACAGACACTAAATACACATATGTGATAGAAAATAATCCCATTTTATTATTTATAGTCAAAATTATAATTTTGCCCCTAAAAGTGTATTACAAGTGTCAGCCAATTCTGGCTTCTAGGGCACCCATAGCTAACAGGAAGGTGATTGCTTAATTGATTTCGTTAGCTTATCTGGCCAAGACAATCGGTATCTGAGAAAAGCAACGGGAAGACTCCCACCAATCCTTATATTTACTTAGCCAGTTGAGCGGCTGATCTTTTACTTAGAGGGCTTGAAGGTGACCTTGACAGTTAGGTATTATCTAGACCTAGAAAAATTGTTAATCAGGATTGATTACCTAACTTGATTGCTAACTAATCAGCAAACCTAACCTAACTAATTCTTCTCTCTTCTTTAGCTCTAGGACTCTTTAGGTTCTCTTCTTTAGAACTTATTTCTCTCTTTCTTCTCCTTTTCTCCTCTCCTCTTCCAAAATAAATAAATAAATAAATAAAATAAAATAAAATTAAAAATAATAAAATTATAATAAAATTATAAAATAATAATATAATCATAAAAAAATTAAAGAATAATAAAATAATATTAAAATATTAAAATATTAAAAGAATATAAAAAATTTGAACCACACGTTAGGGTTTCACTAGTACATGCATGATAGGATATTGCTTTTTCTGACCTAGTTGAATCCAATCATGAAATTAAACAACTGATTCATATTAAACCTAATAGTTAAATGGCTGAAAATTTTGGAGAACCACCTAGGTAGATGAAGGAATACTTTCCACCTATAACCCACCGACTTATATCCACTTATGTGATATCCCTATAACCCACTATAAGATCAAGTCAACCATAATCTTGTTGTTCTCATCCTTATGGGAACACCAATGAAGATTCTTATAAGCATCTAGATGAGTTTTTAGAAATCTGCTCTACAGTGAAGATCCAAAATTTTTCTAATGATGCCCTTAGACTAATCTTATTCCCTTTTTCATGAAAGGGCAAAGCCAAGTACCAGCTTGGCATAATAGGGAGACCAATCAAAACTTGGGCTGATTTGCAACATGAGTTTCTTAAGAAATTTTGTCCCATAGGTCGAACCGTCATCATGAAGCGAGCCATCACTAGATTTGCTCAGCTTCCAGGAGAACAAATTCATGAGTCATGGGAGAGACTTAAGAAACTTGTTAGAAAATGCTCAAACCATGCTCTATCTAAGTGGCAAATCATTCAAGCTTTTTTTAAGCATTTAGGATATCAGTATAGATAGATGGTAGATACATCCTGTAGAGGTGCATTTATGAGCAAAAGTGAGGACAAAGCCTATACATTGTTTGAAATCTTGAATGAAAACTCGATTAACCATGCTTCGTTATCTTTCTACCAAAAGCGGACTGGAATTTATGATTTCAAATATCCAAAATTTAGTTCTAAGATTGACTTGAATCTAATAAATAAGGTTGACCTTCTTGCTCAAAAATTAGATCAATTTCTAATCCTAGGTCAACAATCTCCTGCACGATTCATATGACCTTCTAATTATCAAAAGATTTGTTCTATCTATGCTAGCCTAGCCCATCATATAAGTGAATGTCCAATGGCTACACAGTTTTCATCTTTTATCCAAGAGCAAGTCCAAATTGTACAAGGCTACTCCAAGCCGGTTAATAATTCATTTTTAAATTCATATAACCCAGATTAGAGGAACCATCCTAATTTTTTTTGGATACCTCTCAGACTCAGACCCAAATTCCATCTATCCAAAATTATCAAAATAGGCTCCAATACTAGAACTATGCCTATAATAGAGGATTGTCTAGTTAGTCTTCCCAGCCACCGCATTATAATCAGCCCTTATACCTACCTCCTCAACAATCTAGCCGACAATAGATTTAATCAACTGCAACAATCTATTTGACTTAACAACAATTGATTCTAACTCAACAACAATCCATCGCCAAGCTAAAAGCTTAAATAAGACAACTAGCTTAGTCTACTATGAGCAGAGAACTAGGTTAATTATCGAGTCAACCAATTATAAATTTCATAAACAACCCACCTAATGTCCACCAACCACCTGGACCTAATTATCAATTCAATGTCCCATCTAAGAATTTTCAATTTGAGAATGCCAAAGTAATTTCTAAACTTAGGAGTGGTAGGATTCTTAAGGATCCGTACCAAGACCAGATGATAGAGGCTAGTAATAATGCTAACCAAAATATAATTATAGAAGAAGAGGTTAGTACTGAGACTAACCATATAGAAGAACTTGAGCCCAAAACTGGTATTGATGCTAGTTCCCATTTAAATGAAATAGATAAAGGAAAGAAGAGAATAGATATTTACTCGAGATATATAAACCTAAAATCCCATTCTCCTCAGCCCTAGAAGCTAGTTCTTCTTATAAAAAGCAAAAGGCATGCAATGAAGAGCCAATGGAGAGGTTCATTTTTGGTTCTGATGGCTTGTCACTATATACTGCTAGATGTCACTGGTGGATTTTGGAAATAATTAGAATGATCTTGATGATTGATAATTCTAATTGTATGAATCAGAAAAGTTCTAGTCCATCGAAAGGTATTTCGATGATGTCGGTGATAGAGATTATGACATGTCTCATTACCATATAGAACCGAACCAAACTAGATCACACAAATAAGGGTTTGAGTCTGGATGTGATCAATTGGCTAATCTAGTTCAATTGATTTGGATTAGATCCAATTAGGTTCAAGAAAATTATGCTAGCACATGATTGAGCTTAATTTTCTCCTTCTATAGTCTTTCTGGTTCATCTCGGCTGAGCCAAATTTGATTGGGCTCACCAAAAACCCAGTATGGATTTGTCTTTGTCTGGCTAGAGCTTGTCTAGGTCAGAAAAGGGTTGTTTTAATTTATTAGATTGAAATAAGATAATACCTGCTAATTCCTATCACCACCTGCCATTTTTGGTTTTGTCAGGACATTGACTCGGTCGTTTGACCAAGTCTTTGCAAGAAAGAAAGGAGGAGATGTGTGCCCCTATTGGAGTTCATCTAGGGTGCTCGTCCCTAGGATTTTTCATGAAGAAAAGTGGGCGAAAGTCCCCATATGGCATCGCCCCTTTTGGATAGGCTTGGATGTGTTTTGATAAGATCAAAATACAAGGGAGATTAAAGTTTGCGCCAAACTCCTCTCCCTATCTCTTTTCCACACCTTATTTTCTACTTTTTGTTCGACAAAAATTTAGAAGAAAAGTTAAGAGGGCATGGGATATGGCGTGGAGTCCTTTTGCTTTAAGCAAAAGGGTTGCTTAAAGCGCTAGGACTCCAGGGCTGTGCATAGATTTATAAATAGATCTATTATCAAAGGTGTTTTGCAATTGTGTTTAGACCATGGCTGCCTCTCCTATCATTTTCCATACCTCTCTTTCAGATCCTATTCCCTTCTCCATGCCCAAAAAGTTTGGACAAAAATCTGCAATCAAGTGTTGAGAGCGGTGCTGCAAGGATCAAGTAAAGAAGTTGCTGATCAAAAGTCAAACACTCGGCTTCAAAAATCATTTTAAAGGCTCTACGAATCAGATCCAGATCTAATTTGATGATTAGATCCAGATCTAATTTGGTGATCAGATCTAGAGGGAGAGCATCTCTAGATCCAGCCTGAGTAGACTTCGGTAAAGGCCAAGCACGTGTGTGGCTCCATCCAGAAGCTCAGGAGTGTCAGGATCATCGACAGGATAATCAGATTATCCAAATAGGTACTAAAATTAGATCTGATTTAATTTTATTTTTAGTTTTAATATCAGATATATAGGATCATATCCAAGATGTCTTAGATATGATTAAGATTTTTAGAATTTTTTTTTAAAATGTTCCTTCAGATCCAATCAGATTTGAATGATCTTATGGCAAAAAATAGGATTTTTTTCTTCAACTGGTATCAGAGCTGCATTTATAGTTCTTCAGATCTATTTTAGATCTTATTTTTATTATATTTTATGATATAATATTAAGAATTTTAGATATCACATCAGATGTGATTAGATCTAAAATCAAAAAATTAAATTTTAGATTCATATCAATGTTGTATGAGATATATGTCTAGACTATGTATAGAATTGTTATATATGTAGTCTGGTATTATTTTCTTTTTTGATATTATTAAAAGAATTTTTAGATCCTTTTATTTCTATTTTTTGATGTTATAAATGTTATAATTAGATCTAAAAATAAAAAATAAAATTTTTAAATTTTATATGAGATATAAATGATGCATGCCTAGACTAGTCGTAGAATAGTTCTATGAATTATCTAGAATAGGTTTTATTTGATGTGATCAATCTAAAACTTTATTTTTTAGATTTTATTTATGATTTATCAGATCTAAAAGCATGCATTCATGATTTAATAAATGATACATGAGATGTATACAAAACATGCATGTATAGATCTATAATCTTATATTTGATATATGTTATAGATCTTAATCTTTTGTAGTTTAGTTATTATTTCTGATTAAGGCATTTCCCTTAGCCGTTCAGTCATAAGAGTAAGAAGGGTTTAAAGATCCTCTCTTCCTATTTGATGGGATGCTTTTATGGCGTGTAGGGGGTGCTGCGCATTTATCCTTAATTAGAAATTGAAAACTTACTTTTCTGCAAAATACTAGATCCTAAAACCATAGGATTTTTGGCATCTTTCTATTATTGAACCTAAACTTAATTAAGAATTAAGATTATGAAATAAATTAGATCTAAAAATTATGAATTTTCAAATCTAAGATACCTTCATAAATTTGGGTTCATGCTTGGGTAGATCAATTAGGTCTAGCGGTTGATCAAACCGAATCAAGAGTTAGTTAGGTGGGATCAAGAGTGCTTAGAATTGACCAGTCCAATAAGATTAAGTCTGGATCAAGGTCGACTCACATTCACATATGGTTGACCAAGTCAAGATCTAATTTAGCTCCACGGCTCGAGCCTAAATTGTAAACTAACCTAATTGGTTCTGATTCGATAATTTGGTATCTAAAGTAAGTCTGAGAGATACGATCAACTAATTTTTAATTGAAAGCTACTCGATTTGAATGCATTCTTATCAAGTTAATGGCATATTTCTTCCATCGATCTCACTTACCTAGCCATTTGTATCAATCCAGTTCTGATTTGAGGTGGCTAACAATTCGAGCTAACACGTGCTACTAGGTTAGTCAAAATTATTGTGACTAAGCTAAGTTTAAAGAGATCTAAATCAAATTTTTCTAAGAAAATATTAAGTTATAGATCTTCCACCATCGTAGATGTACAGGCCCTTCCCAGGGTTGATTGTTCTTGGCTGGTTACAGTGGTTTAGTTGCACCAAAAAGTTCAACCATGTCTATTAGGCATTGGATGCTATGGATTATAGGATGGGTTGGGCTCAATATTTTGAATACGATGAGGAATCCAATTCATGCAAATGGTGGGTCTGACTTAATTAAGGAGTGGAGCAATATTCCGAGCATGGTGAGCTTCATGAATTAGAGATCAGGTTTGGATGCACTATGATTAGAGAATCATTGGATAAAGAGTTATCCACTCATCGATTGGCCCATTATCAATAACTATTAGGTAAGATGGTGAGGCACTTGGTGGGACCACACCATCCACTAGAAATCAATTGATCATGGACATTTTTGCATCTCTGCCAACAAAGTGTAGGGATCTGAGAAAATAGTGGAACCTAATTTGTTTAAAAATGAAACTCCTAAATAAATTAATTGAGTCTAATTACAAAATCTAACTAGAAATTTTGACTCTCTATAGAAAAATGTTTGCATTTAACCTATTGGCCCATATCTTGACACCCATAGAATGACCGGACCCAATTACAAGGATTAGCTTCAAAACTACAAAATTATTTTAGATTTTAAAAAGCTGACTAATGTATTGGATCAGGATCCCTCTCACCTTACCAGCCTATCCATCCACTGAATAGAGAGCATCTCTGATAAAATGGATAAACAAAGACAATAAAGCTAGGTACTACATGTTGGGCTCGATGTTTGATGAGCTTTAGTACTAACATGAGGACATTAAGACTGCTCACTAAATGTTGGCTCACCTACAAGAGTTGTTTGGTGAGGAGAGTCGTGTAGCCAAGTATCAAGTCACTAGAAGACTTTTTAAGGCTCAAATGCATGATGGACAGTCGATCCAAGATCATTGTCTGTGATAATCAAGGACTTAGAAGAGCTTGAGAAGCTCGGTGTTAAGCTAGACAGGGACTTGCAAATTGATGTGATCTTGCAGTCCTTGACTGATGCATACGGGCAATTCATCATGAACATTCATATGCATAAGCTGCAATGTACTCTAGCTGAATTGATGAACATGCTGGTTACTACTGAGCTTTCTTTGATAGGTTCAAAGGGCTTAGTGCTTGCTGTGGAGTGGACTTCCTCCAAAACAAAATTTTTTAAAAAGAATATGAAGTCTGTGAAGAAGCAAAAGATAGATGAAAAAAAGAAGAAGGTAGAGCCGAAGAAGAAAGCCGCAGATAAAGAAAAATATTTTCATTGCAATATAGATAGCCACTGGAAGTGGAACTGCCCTCTATACCTGACCAACCTGAAGAACAAGAAGGAGGCAGGTCCTTCTGGAGGTATGCTCATTATAGAATTTAACCTTATGATTTTATCTACATCCAGTTGGGTGCTTGACTTGGGTTCGAGTACTTATTTGTGCACTTCTATACAGGGTCTTGATGAGAGCAGAAGGCTAAGGGATGGTGAGATGATCCAACATATTGGGAATGAAGCAAAAGTTGCTGCTGTGGCCATGGAAACCTATCCTCTTTGACTACCATTAGGATTAGATTTAGTACTTTAAGAATTATTTTTATGTGCCTGTAGCAAGCAGGAATTTAATTTTTTTTCATGTTAAGCATAGGAAGGCTATGTAATTAGTTTTCTTAAGGATCATTATAATATCTTTTTTGAAAGAAATAAAATTGCTAGTGCTTTTCTTATAAATGGTCTCTATCAGTTACATATTAATGTTTTGATTTTTAATATCGAGCAAAACATGAATGCCATAGGATCAAAGCGACCTAGGGATAGCGTAAATGATAGATAATTTTGGCAACTTAGGTTAGGTCATATAGCTGAAGATAGGGTTAACAAATTAGAGAAATTCGGACTATTGAATCCATTGACTTTCAAGTTATATCTATTGAAAAATATGTTCCAAAGCCAATCGTCAGCCTATTGACGGTTGAGGTATATTATAATTATAATTAATTTATTAATTAATAAAATATATTTTTGATATTTTTTATCATAAGTTTTGATCTTCTAATAAACTCTATTATTGTAATGAAGTTCTTAGGACTATTTAGATTCGATAAAGAGAGGATTTATCAATTAGTTCTTAAAACTGTTCATGACCAAAAGATAGGCAGTTAATTAGGATGACAGCGGCTATCGAGCATAGGTCACTGTGTGCCATATTGGTTGGTTGTCCTCTTAACCAAGGAGTATGGAGACACTGGTATGGCATACAGGTGAGACGTAGGAATACATAGTCACTGAACGTGATCAACTTAAGAATATTCTACTATCGAGAATGTCTCTAATGGGATATAGGTATAAGTGTTCCTTAGACCTGAAATCACCTCAGTGGCTTGCAAGCAACTCAATATGCTGTGGTACCGAACAAACTAAATTTCTAATTCAGTAATGAAAGACTTTTGGGCATAGTCAAGTACTTACGAAGTTGATATGTGATCAAGATGGGATTGACCACTCAAAGAGTTGGAGAACAATGTATCACTGTATTTCAATATAGCAAAACCTTGGCTAGGATAATCCATGAGATGGATTTGGTATTTTGAAATACAACATGGATAGCCTGATCAGAGTTGAAAGTTGAACTCTAAGGTGTCCTATGAGCATTTTGGTTAAGAAGATGAATTATATGAAAACTATATCCGCATGGGTTCTAAGGATGTTGTTCTACACATTCGACCTATCCGATCGTCGGATACCATTACTAGATGGTCACTTTGATTGGTACAAAAATTTATTTCTATGCTACTAGCTTTGGTTTGGATCTATGGGGTTACAGATATTAGAGTTCACGATTGATTGGATGGTTGATCAATGATTGAGAATCGTTCTAAAGTTAAACGATCAATATGATTGATGTTTAATCTCGTGCAAATATTGCAGGAGGATCAATTAGCAATTTGATTGCTAATTGACTTAATTTGATTAAGCCAAAGGGTTAAATTCAGTTAGGTTCAAAAAAATCATGCTAGCACATGATTGAGCCTAACGTTCTCTTTTAATTATCATTAAAGTTTGTCTCAACTAAGCCAAATATGTTTGGACTCACTCAAGTACCATTACTTGATCTGACTGAAGTTTGTCCAGGTCAGAAAGGATTGTCTTAATTTATGAGATGAATTTGAGACAATACCTACCATTTTCCGTCACCTGCTAAATCCTATTTCGGACATTTGGTCAAACATTGACCTTTGACACTTAGACATCTGTCCATGTGTCAAGCCATCATAGAAGAGAGTTCTTGGACCAGTCCACCTACTAAAAAGCTGATGGATAAGGGGTGCAAGCCTAGGGAGGCGTATGCCCATGGATAAAGCATCTGGAGTCCCGTACAGATGGGACTCCAATTGCTTTGGGGATTCTACTTGGATGGCGCCTAGAAGACTACTTTGACGCAGTCTTGGCACCATCTGAGGATGATTCAGAGAGGCTCTCATCTGATTGGATCAGATGATGTCATCTCACCAATCAGATTTAGATCTAATTACACAAAAAGCCATGATTGGCTGGGATGATGTGGCACTGCATGGCACAATAGGGTCTATAAAAACCTTGTCTGCGCCAAGATCAAAGATGCTTGACCCATTGCCCGTGCCATAAGGCTGCCCCTCTTCCTCCTTCAGGCCACCTTCAGGTGTTCTCTCTCCTATCCATGCCCAAGAATTTTTGGGCACAAGTTTGGTGCGATCAAAGCAAGAGAAACGCGACAGAAAAAGGAAGAAGGCAGCATTGCTGCAAGAGACAACTTCGAAAGGACTTTTGAAGATTTTCAAGATCAAATCTAAATCTAATTTTTGGAGAAGTGATAAAGAAGGAGGAGATATCTAGATCCTATCCAAGTGGATATCGGTGGAGGCCAGCCACTTGCATGGCTAGATCCAGAACCTTAGGCAGACATCAAGATCATCACAAAGTAATCAGATTACCCACAACAAGATAAAATTAAATTAGATTTAATTTATTCTTTGTTTTATTTTCTTTTGTTAGATCAATAATATCAGATTTGAAAAATCTCAGATCTGATCTAGATCCAAGAGAAAAATTTTTGAAATATCTTTCTTGATCCAATCAGATCTGAATGAACCTAATCCAGAAAACTAGGTTTTTTCTTTAGAAATAGCTATATAGTAGGATGTCCAAAGGCAGAGATCTTGTTGCACACATCCAAAGATTCAACCAGGTGTGTTCTGATGTCATGAGTTTGGATGTGAAGATCGACGAGGAGGATCGGACATTGCTGCTATTATGTTCTCTCCCAGGTTTGTATGATGGTCTCATAACAACTTTAGTTTATTGGAAGGAAATCCTAAACTACAAAGAGGTTGTTGGTGTGCTCAAATCAAATGAGCAAAGGGAGAGGATCTGCAAGGGAGACCGTAAGTTTGAGATCTTGACCATGAACAAAAGACAGGAAAGATCAAAGGAGAAGACAAGAGGAAAATCCAAGGGCAGGTCAAAGTCTTGCGATCAGAGGAAGATGATATTGAAATGTTATAAATGTCATCAACCTGGACATCAGAGGAGAAATTGTCCTCTTTTGAGATCAGAAAAAGGGAAGGCCAGCAAGGGAGATAATACAGCTTCTGTGAGTAGTGGAGAAGACCTGCTAGTTGTATCAGATGGATTCATAGAGTGTGATACTATATGGATATTAGATTCAGTATACTCGCACCACTATACTTCTCATCAAGAGTAGTTTGCTACCTACCAGAAGGTCGATGGTGGAAGTGTCAGTCTTAGAGATGATCATCCATGCAAAGTAGTTGAAATTGGCTCTATCAGGGTGAGGATGTACGACAGGATCATTCGTACATTATCAAATGTCAGGCATGTACCGGAGTTGAAAAAGAATTTGATTTCTTTGGGTTACTTGGAAGAGCAGGATTATGCTTTTAGTAGCTAGGCTAGGAGTGGATGTCTAAAAATTTTCAAGAGGGCTTTGGTGGTGATGAGAGATAGAAGACTGAGCAACAATCTTTATAGAATGAAAGGCTCAATGGTAAATGATAGTGCAGAGATGCTACCAGCGGCACAGGAGGAGCAGATTTTATATCGACTGTGGCACTATCGGATGGATCGTATGAGTGACCATGGGCTTACAGAACTAAGTAGAAAAGGAATGATCCCAGCCCTGATGAAGGAGGGCACAGATCATTATGAGCCATGTATCATTGGCAACCAGTATAGGGTGAAGTTTGCCAAAAGTACCAAGCACAACGAGGGAGCACTGGATTTAGTGCACTCGGATGTATGGGGACCAGCTCCTGTATCAGTTAGAGGTGAGGCAAAAATACTTTGTTACTTTCATTGATGATTTCTCAAGGAAGGTGTGGGTTTATCTGATCAGAGAAAAATCAAAGTTGTTTGTGGTTCAGAGCCTGGAGAGCTGAAGTAGAGAAGGAGTCAGGGAGATAGGTAAAGTGTCTGAGGTTGGACAATGGAGGGGAGTATACTAGCTTGGAGTTCGGAGGTACTGTGAAGAAAATGGCATCAAACGCCATTACATGGTTGATAAGTGGTAAAAATACACTAATAAAAATATTAAATTATAAAATAAATTAATCTATTTTTAAGAAATTGATACTTTTCTTAATTCTATGTAGAAAAGAAGGCCACCAATATGAAGATCTTATTTTTCTGAATCAGATGAAATAAATTTCAAGCAAAACGAAATTCAAATGAGCTTGAAATTGAATTTCAAAGGACCAGAGACAACCCAGCCTGATCATGCTCAGACCGACCGCCTACTGATGCCACGCTTATGCCATGCTGACGTCAAGATTTTTCACGGCGCTCAGTGGACCGCTATAGTGACCAAGCGAGGGCATTTCAAAGATTTCACGAGGACAAGCGTGCTCCGATTAGCTGAAGGAAGCAGCGGTCCATGCAATATCGGGCTCGCACATGATCTACAGAAGGTATTCTAGGAATTTTGTCTGATCCGATGGATGCTGTTCTCTAAGATTTGATTGAACGACCAAAATCTGTGCGCTGACGAATGACGGATGCAGCTCCCAATCGAGATCCAACAGTTGAGGTTCATCTCGATTTTTAACTAATGTCTGAAGCTCTCCTGTGCACAATCGGACGGCCCATAATCCATCTAGGAGTTGATCCAATGGCTACTATTTAATCCTAGTGGATCTGGGAGATTAAAAGTGAATTTTGAGTGGTATTTGGCTGTTTGATCATCATCCAATGGTCAGAATGATCCAGATTTCAATCTGAGTTGTGTTAGGAGTTTTAAACCCAATTCTTCCATGATTTTTTTATGGATTTTGTAGAAACTCTTCTCCTTAGCCTATTTAAAGACCCTATTGCTGTTGCTACCAAGAAGGAGAATAGTAATAGAGAAATATAGAGAGAGATCTTTAGAGAGATTTTAGAGAGGGTTTGAGAGTTTTAAGGGAGAGAGAAGAGAAAGAGCTTTTATTTCTTTATTATTTTTCTTTCTTCTTCTTTTCTTCTTTCGACAATCAGGATTTCGATCAAGGGGCTTCTCTTCTTCTTCATCGAATTTTCCACACCAAGAGCAACGGACAACCAATTTCAGCAAATAAACAGTCTAATTTCTTCATGCTTTTTATTTTTTTGCTATTTTTGAACTTGTTATCATGAACTAAATTTTTTTTTACTAAGGCTAAGGTGTAGCCACTCTTTTGATGCAATATTCAGTATGATTTATTTTTAATTTTAAATTTTATTCATGAGGAGATATAAATCTGATCTTAATACTTTTTGATTACTGACCATCTTCTAATTGATCTGATGAACATAGATGATATGGACCAAGTACATCTATATTATTGCTTCTTGATTATACACCTTGTATTATGAATCGAATTAGAATTCATATGCATGCGAAAATTTTAGTGCGCTTTAGACGCAGCGTATTTTAATTAGAGAATTTCACAAAACTTAATGCATCGATATTTATTTAAATTACATCTAGACCAAAGGATAATTAATAAATATTGATAGTTTTGCTATGCCTGGACCAAAGGGTAGTGAATAAACTAGGAGACTCCACTGTCACATGAAATAAAATTAACCTAATAATCTGAATATTGTATTGACTGAGTTGGTGAACCGATTGCCTTAGTAACCTATTGCTCTTAAGTTTAAAACCCTAATAATTACACTCTCTCTATTTTCTTGTAATTTTTAATTATTTCTTTATTTTGTTCTTTAATTTCTTATTCTCATAAATTGGTCTTCTAAATAAAGTATAGAAAAGAGCTTTTCAGTACTTATTTTCCAATCCTCTAGGGACAATACTCTACTCACTTTATTACTTGATCGACTGGTGCACTTGCCATAGCTATAGATTAGCACGCATCAAGTTCTTGGCACCATTGCTGGGGATTGTCTAAAACAATATTAAAATTTTGATCCTAGCTTTACTTTAAAATTTTATTTTTAATTTTTGTTCTTACTTTATTTTTAAAATTTATTCAGTATATGACACGTACTGGACATAGTAAGTTACTACCTTTAGATCCAGAAATTGAAAGGACCATCAGAAGACTACAATAAGAGAGAAACATGGTAGCTGAAGATCCTAATGACATCAATCTTGGATTGGATATGGCAGGATGAAGCTATTCGAGCAGTACATCATCCATTAAATGATTACATCACACCATCTATAGCTAATGCAGCTTCGAGAATCAGGACCATCTGTGTGAGCAAACAACTTTGAAATAAAATCAACGATGATCCAGATGATTCAATCAACTATCCAATTCAGTGGACATGTGCATGATGATCCGAATGCCCATATTTCTAACTTTCTTAAACTTTATGATACTTTTAAAATTAATGGGGTGTCAGATGATGTTATTAGACTAAGGTTATTTCCTTTCTCCTTATGGGACAAAGCTAAAAATTGGCTTCATTCTCTTCCCACAGGTTCTATCACAACTTGGGATGTCCTAGCCCAAAATTCTTAGCCAAGTACTTTCCACCTTCCAAGACTACCAAGATGCGCAACGATATCACTTCTTTTATGCAGATAGACATGGAGACACTTTATGAGACTTGGAAGCATTTCAAGAAACTGCTGAGGAGATGTCCACATCATCAACTACCTGTATGGCTTCAGGTACAAACTTTCTATAATGGTTTATCTCCTACTAATCGTTCTATGATGATGCAGCAGTAGGAGAAATCATTAACCGAAAAATGGAGGAAGAAGCCTTTGATCTGATTGATGAGATGGCATCAAATAGCTATCAGTGGCAAATAGAATGCATGATGCCAAAAAGACAAGCAGTTGTGCAAGGAGTAGATTGTGTGCCAATCTTACTAGCTAAAATTGCAGCCCTTAAAGTCGAAGTCAACAACTTGAAGGAAACAGCTATGCATGTTCAAAGCATCACTTATGACCTATGTAGAGGAGGACACAATACAAACAACTGCCAGACAAGTAATCCTTTTGCTAAAGCAAATGATACAGCTAATTATGTTGGTAATTTTTTCAGACTGCAACAAAACAATCCTTACTCCAACACATACAATCAAGGGTGGAGACAGCACCCAAATTTCTCATGGAGCAATTAAAATGCAGTACAATAGCCACCCTTGGGGTTCCAAGTACCTGAAAATAAGTCCAACATGGAGGAGCTGATGATCAAATTCATGCAAAACCAAGAAGCAACTATAAAAAATTTGGAAGCCAAACTTAAGCAGGACCAGCAGCAGCAAGTCAAAACTTGGAGATGCAAATAGGCCAAATGGCTAAGATAATCTTCGAGAGATCTCAGGGATCCTTGCCCAGCAACACGGAGACCAATCCAAGGGAGCAAGTCAATGCTATCATCCTAAATTTTTTTATAATTTTTAATTATTTTTTTATTTTTTATTTAATTTTTTATTCTCATAAATCGGTCTTCTAAATAAAGCATAGGAAAGAACTTTTTAGTACTTATTTTTTAATCCTTTAGGGATGATACTACTCACTTACTTTATTACTTGATCGACTGGTGCACTTACCATAGCTATAGATTAGCATGCATCAATGGTGAGGATGACGTCCCAGCTGAATGGTGTTGCAGAAAGGACGAACACTGACCAAGAAGGCATGGAGTTTGAGGCTACAAACATCACTCTCAAAGTCCTTTTGGGATGAAGCTCTAACTTTTTCTTATTTTCTTGTGAACAGATCTCCTCATTATAAACTGAATGGAGGCATTCCAAAAGAGGTCTGGAGCAGAAAGAAGGTGGAGCTTGGCCATCTGAAAGTCTTCGGTTGCATAGCCTATGCACATGTAGAGGCAATCGAGAGGAGCAAATTGGATACAAAATCTCAAAAGATGATATTCA
Organism: Cocos nucifera; assembly: GCA_006176705.1. Taxonomy (NCBI): domain Eukaryota; kingdom Viridiplantae; phylum Streptophyta; class Magnoliopsida; order Arecales; family Arecaceae; genus Cocos; species Cocos nucifera. The sequence continues at coordinate 462,380 of QRFJ01001027.1, read as the reverse complement.
CAGGATATCCACAAGGAGTCAAGGGGTACCTGCTATGGGACTCTCAGGCACAAAAGTCAGTGATCAGCAAGAACGTTATCTTAAGGAGGTCTGGGATAGATGGAATTGGAGAAACAAAGGTGAACAGTGATGGCCAGTTAGAGAATAATGGCATGCAGGTTACGTCCACTTATAGGAGTGTTTCTGTTGAGGTGGAGCTGGACAGAAAAGTATTATCTCAGATTGAAAATCAGCATAGAGGATCGGCAGTTTAGACAAATGTGCGGAGCAGCCACAGACATCAGGTAGAGATGTGCCAGTGGGAGTGGCTTTGAGCAAGCCCCAGCATATTATTAGGAGATCGGTCAGATAGGGCATTGATGAGCTTATCTTCTATGCTCTCATCACTGCTAATAAAGATCCAGAGAATTATTCAGAGGCCATGGAGAGTGAGGATCATGATTCATGGATGCAGGCCATGATGGAGGAGTTAGAATCACTGAAGAAGAATCAGACATGGCAGCTGGTAGATCTTCCAGAGGGTGCTCGACCTATTGGCTCAAAATGGGTGTTCACAAAGAAAGAAGCACCTTCAGAACAAGGTGGAGTCAGATTCAAAGCAAGGTTGGTAGCAAAGGGATACTCACAAAGGAAAGGGATTGACTACATAAAAATTTTCTCTGCTATGATGCGTCATACATCTATTCGAGTTTTACTGTCACTGGTGACACAGCATAACATGAAACTAGAATAGATGGACGTGAAGACGGCCTTCCTTCATGGGACTTTGGAAGAAAGAATCTACATGAAGCAGCCAGATGGTTTCATGGAGATGGGATAGGAAGAAAAGGTGTGTTTACTCAGGAAGTCTTTATATGGCTTGAAACAATCCTCTCATCAATGGTATCGAAGGTTTGATAGCTTTGTCTTAAGCCTGGGTTTCAGCAAATGTGAACATGATTGTTGTGTCTACATCAAGAATGTAGATGAGGAGGATGCCTTGTACCTATTATTGTATGTAGATGATAAGCTCATAGCCAGTAGAAGCATGATGTTGTGAAAAGGTTGAAAAGGACATTATCATCTAAATTTGAGATGAAAGATTTGGATCCAGTCGAGAAAATTCTTGGAATGGAGATTTGCAGAGATAGGTACAAAGGAGTGCCGCATTTGTCACAAAAAAAGTATGTCCAGAAGATTTTGAAGAGGTTTGAAATGGAGAAGGCCAAACCAGCAGAGATGCCATTGTCGAGCCATATGTCTCTCTCCAAGTTATAATGCCTCCAGTCAGAAGAGGAGAGAGCATATGTAACGAGTTCCTTATGCAAATGCTATAGGCAGTGTAATGTACACTATGGTATGCTGTAGATTAGACATAGCACATGCTGTGAGTATGGTTAATAGATACATGGCTAACCCTGGGAAGGAATATTGGAAATCATTGAAATGGATATTGAGATATCTGCATGGAACAAGGGATTATGGTTTGGTATTTGGTGGGCAGCCGAAAGGATTTGGAGAACAATCTAAAGATGTGTGAAGGTTTGGGTCCTCTAGAAGGGTTTGTTGATGCAAATTATGCTGGTGATCTTGATACAAGGAGGTCTATTATTGGATACCTCTTCTACGTATATGGTGGACCGGTGTCTTGGAGGTCAATCCTTCAGCCAATCACGGTTTTGTCTACCATAGAGGTTGAGTACATTGGGATAATGGAGGCTACAAAGGAAGCCCTTTGGCTTAGAAGGCTGATTGATGAGTTGCAGGTGGAGCAAAGCAAGGTTACACTATTCAGTGATAGTCAGAGTCCTCTATTGTTGGTACAGAACCCAGTCTATCATGCGCATACAAAGCATATAGACGTGAGGAACTATAGGATCAGAGAGTTTGTGGAGGAAGATGAAGTGGAACTCATGAAGCTCCATACTAAGGAGAATTAGTCTGATGCACTCATGAAGGTACTCCCAGAGATAGCTTTTGGAGATGTATGGCATGGATGGGTCTGTTGAGAAGAGATGAGTTCACAAGGACTTGGAAGCACCAAGATGGAGAATGTAAGCTCAGAAGTGGCACTCCCAAGTTTTGGAAATATGAGAAGACAGGTTATGGAAAGATAGGAGTGAGTCGAAAGAAGAATCAGTCTAATAGTAAAATTCAGAAATTGGGTCGGTTCACTCAAGACTGAGCCGGCTCAGTTGGGAATTGGGTCAGCTCGGTCCAGGACTGGATCGGCTAGGTCTCAAAAAAAAATTCAGACAGAAAGCAGCATTTTCGGGCTATTGGCATGGTACACAACTAGGTCGGCTCAGTCTGAGACTGAGCCGACCTAGTCGCAAGTTAGCCAGTTCAGTCTAAAACTGAGCCGGCTCAATTTTCATGGGTTATTATTTTATGTACATAGATTATTTGGGTTTGGAGAGTTTTTCTATGAGCTTGGGCTTGATCTTTTGTAAAGTATATATACTAGAAATAGGTCCAGATTGTAAGGGTGCTGAAATATATTGAATGAAAGCTCTTTTCTTTCAAAAATCTCTTCTTCTCTTCTTCTCTATTCCTTGAATTATTTGATCATGCTTCTACATTAATCTTTGAGAAGTACTTTTTTGTTACTTAGCTAATTACCGACGGCCATGCTGATCCGTATGTGAAGAGCGCATATTCCCAACAACTAGGACTTGGGTCAATCCAATTTTTTAATTTAATTAAAAAAATAAATCAAAATTTAATTTAATTTAATTTAATTTAATTAACCTCTTAATTGAATTATGACCTACTCTAATTGGATTTAATTAATTTTGATTTAATTTGGTTCAAAAATAATGTTTGACCAAGTCAAATTAGAAGTCCTAGTGATATCTCACGCCCACCCCATGCTCCCATGCCTATTTTTTAAGATTTTTCATGGAAAATCCTTTCTCTCAGGTCTTCATGCATGCCCACTTGCCTTCCTTCTCTTTTACATGAAATTAAGTTGCAGACCAAGTCAATAGAAGGTAGGTTGTTGTGGTTTTGAATTTCCTATAATATAATCCTAACAAACCAAAACTCCTTCCATAAGATGTCGCCCACTCTCTATTTTCTCCTAGAATTTTTGGTGGAAAAAGGAAACTTTTTGTGCAACAAAAGGGGTGGTCCATGCCAACGAAAAAGGAGGGGGCACCCAAGAGTTGGGCACCCCTTCTCTTGCCCAATTTGGACATTCTTTGTCTAGGTATTTGACCTAGACAAGGATTCTTCCATATCTTATTATTTAAAATAAATTTTGGACTGATTTTTTATGAATTTCAAACATTTGAGAGATTTTTTGGGCATGAGAAAATCGAGAAAATATTCTTCTTGAGCTTGGATTTTCATAGACACTAATCTAGGTGTCTAGATGAGAGAATAGAGAAGAAGAAGAGGATCTTCTTCTAGGGTTGCTTTGTTCAACACTTTTCCACCTCCTTTTTAAGATTATTTGAGAGTGTCTCAGGTTTGAAATCACTCCTCTTCCTTCTATTCTTTGGAGGAGTCCAAATCTAGAAGAAGAAAGCATTGGATCAACTGTTGAAGAAGGATCAGCACAATACTAGCATAATATGCTGATTTTCTGCATAAGACTTTTGATAGGATTCATGAGCTTGTGTGGACATATCTTAAAGGTCGGACATGTGTGCGGCTTGGAGCATCATCCTTAAGCCCAAATTAGTAAGTTAGAATGTTTAACTTGTACGGGTAATATAAATCTGATCTATTGTTACATATCTGCATTAGATGTAGGTAGATGCATATTGATATGATCAACATGTTCTTCTTTCTTATATTTTTAATTTTTGATTTAATCTCATGCTATAATCATGTAATAAAAATTTAGATCTAGATGTTCTCAATTTTTTATAAATAAATTTTGATTTATTTTAGTCTTCCGCTGCCTGATCTTGAAAAAGTTTCAAGATCTAGCCTTGAAATCCTAGATTTGGTTCCTTCGATTGGTATCAGAGCCTAGGTTGATTATTACATGATTATATATGCATGTTTAGATTATTTTTTAGATTAGATTAAATTTATAATCTAATTATTAAATCTAAAATTAAAAATCATGATCACACAAACTAATTATAAGATTGTCCTGCTGTAAAGTTTACCCCATATAGTAGAGAGATTGTCCTAGTTTACATAGATCTATTTTTTATTATAAATTTATTAGATATGATCTAATTTTATTTATGATTTATTAGATTTAAAAGAGTTTTAGATCTGAAAATAAAAATTTTAGGTTGCACGGATTGATTATAAGGTTGGCCTACTATAAGGTTTACCCCTTATAGTGTAGAGATTGTCCTAGTACATGCTGATCTAAAATATTGATCATCAAATTTTAGATTAGATCAAAGAGATTTTATGATCAGATTAAAAATATTTTAATCTAATTTTAATCATCATAATTTGTTAGATTTTATCTAAGATAATTTATGATTCATTGGAGTTTAAACTGTTTCAATTACATGAACATGTTTAGATTAGATCTAAAGTAGTTTCATGCTTATCTTATTTGCATTTTAATTATGAATCAAACATGCAACTTGATTGGTAGAATCATATTGTAAAAATATTTTACAAACAAGAAAATCATTTTTGAAAAGTCGAACCCCAACCCTTAGCTCAATACTTAATTAAGAATTAAGTTATTTGATTAGGATCTAGGATTCTGAATTGAAGATCCTAAGACACAAATCATAACACATTGGGTTAAATGGATTAGTGAAAATTAGGTCCATTAATTGGATTAGACCTAAGATTAGATTAAAGAATAGACTTAATTAGAGCATTGACTAAATCTAATCAATTATTGTCTTAGATTAGGTCAACGATTCTCTAGATCAATTACAATAGTTGTAGTTGGTCAAGTCCATATCTTTAACGAGATTCAAGATGGACTTGATTCTTGACTACATGGTCTAGGATGAACTGTTAGATTGATCTAATCAAGATTAATTAAACCAATTGGTGTCTAAGGTAAATCAGATCGATGATCTTTAATTGGTAGCTCGCTTATCTGGGCCATTTCTGATGGTGTCTAAGAAAAGCTTTGGCAGACCCTTCCACTAATTGAACTTACCTGGCCTCTTGGTAAAATTATATTTTGATTGGATCACTTGACTATTCGAGGTGACCCATGTTAGTTAGGTAAATCAGTGTGACTGATTTAGGTGCTCCTAGACCAGTCTATTAATGGTCTTCCTTAAGCTGACTTGGTGAAGCCAGTGGAAGGATCATGACAAGCTGATTCATCTGACCTTCTCTCTTTCTTAAATTAAAATTCTCTAAAATTATTAGATCCTTAAAATAAAATAGTTATAGTGATAACTAGATCATAGCCTCCCATTAAGTGGATAATAATGGGTCCATTAGTTAGATAGTCATTGGAGGCCCATAGACCTGGTGTTAATTCGCTAATGGAATTATCATTCATAATATGATTTCTTGGCTGTGTCTCTCTAGATGGTGATTAGGTTGACCAACCATAGTTGGACTTAATCATTCATTAGTTAGATTGACCAAGTATGATCATATTAATGGTTGGACCTAACTGGAACTTTCAATGGAAGCCCTAGCCTACTAAAAAGATAACCGGGGCAAAATTAAATTACTAAAAATTATTTAAAAAAATAATTGATTATTAACCTATCTTTAGATGTACATGGGTTGACAACCATAGTTGGGCTTATTATGTGCAGTCTATATGGATTCTAGTATCCACTATAGAATTAGGATAATTTCTTGAATTGGAGGTAGAGGCTACCAGTTCGAATAGAATAGGGAGAGAATCTTTTGATTAAAGTTCAAATCTTAGGTTTAATGAATCAATTAGTAATTAGGCTTTTGGTTCTTCTTTATGTAGTTAAATCCAAATATGGTTGCTCCATTCATTGTTAGATAGTGATAAACTTATGGAATCCAACTTTGATAATAAATATCAAAAGTTGAATGTTGTTCAACAGCACGAAGTGATTCGTGTTGGGGCCTCTATGTCCAGTTTACATAAGGTCCAAGAATAACCTAGATCAAGCTTTCCATTGTAAGAAGCAAGAGCATTGGAAGAGGAGCTGTCCTCAATATCTTGATTCCCATGATCCCAACAGGATGAAAAAAAGAGATGAGCAAGTAGTTGCTAATCAAAGATGTTATATGATAACATCTTGCATTTTTTTATTTGTGATACTTCTACTTGGATATTAGATACTGGAAGTCCAATCCATATTTGCAATATGTTGCAAGGACTTCAAACTAATAGAAGATTTGAAAATAATGAGTGATTTTTGAATGTTGGAGATAGAAGGTCAGTTCTAGTTCTAGCTATGTGAATAGTTCAACTTATTCTCAATACTAATATCATTTCTTTAAATGAATATCATTATTGTCCTTCCTTTCTAATGAATATAATCTCTGCTAGCCTCTTGGCCAAAGATGGTTATCATTTATCTATAAAGAAAGATTATTATGATATCATTATGAAGGATGTTATAATATTACAAGGATAATAAAGAAATTATATTTACATTTTCTCACAACCTGTGAGTGTAATGTACACTTCTAGAAAATATCCTAGATTAGATAATGTTCCTGATATCTACCAATGGTACTATAGGCTAGGTCATATTAACAAAAATAGGATAAACAGGTTGACCCATGATAGAATCCTCAAAATCAGTGATTGTGAATCACTTCTAACCTGTGAGTCCTATCTTTTTGGAAAAATAACAAAGTCATCTTTTACTAGAAAAGGTGAGAAAGCCATTGAGCTCTTAGATCTTGTATATACCGATGTATGTGGACCAATGAGCATAGGTGCCAGAGATGGATATTTCTATTTCATTACTTTCATAAATGATCTATCCAGATATGAATATGTCAATCTGATGAAACATAAGTCGGATTTATTTAAAATATTCAAAAGATTCCAAAGTAAAGTAGAAAAACAAACTGGAAAGAGTATTAAAACTCTTTGATCAGATCGAGGAGGTGAATATCTATCAAGTGAGTTCTTGACATATCTACAAGAGAATGAAATTCTCTCACGGTAGACTCCTCCAGGAAAATCACAACATAATGGTGTATCGGAAAGCAGAAATCAAACTTGTTAGACATGGTTCGATCCATAATGGAGTTTGCTAGTCTGCCTGTTTTATTTTGGGATTATGCTCTTGAGACTGAATGTTATATATTGAATAATGTACCGAGTAAATATGTCGTAAAGACTCCATATGAGATATGGACCGGGCATAGGCCTACACTCTCTCACCTACGGGTTTGGAGATGTCCGAACTATGTCAAACATTTGCATACAGATAATCTGATAAGTGTGTATTTATAGGATATCTCAAAGAAAGTAAGGATTAATATTTTTATCATGCTAATGAATAAAAGATGTTCATTAGTCTTAAGGAAACTTTTTTAGAAAAAGAGTTTCTTGGTGAAGGAACTGTTGCCTCTAAGATTGAACTTGATGAAGTTCAACAGGTAGAAAGACCGACACTTGTAGCTAAATTTGAGTCAGATTTGATTAGATGAGATATGGAGTCCAATGTTCCCACACCATTAAGATGATCCGATAAAGTACCGCATCAGTTGGATGGATACTATGGTTTCTTAGTTCAGGATAGTGATCCCATTGAACTCGATAAGAACGATGAGGATCCGATCACCTATATGAATGCAATGTAGAGACATGATTCTGAGAAATGGCTCGAGGCTATGAAGTCCGAAATGGAGTCCATGAAGGTCAATGATGTATGGACATTGGTTGAGCCATCCGAAGGGATTAAACCCATTGGATGTAAGTAGATCTTCAAAAGGAAGAGGGGCGTAGACGAAAAAGTGGAGATCTATAAAGCCTGTCTGATTGCTAAAAAATATCATCAATATTATAATATTGACTATGATGAGACGTTCTTCCCTGTGGCAATGCACAAATCCATTCGGATAATGCTTGCGATAGCTGCTCATCTAGATTATGAGATCTAGTATATGGATCTGAAGATAGCTTTCCTGGATGGAGAGTTGATCGAAGAGGTGTATATGATACAACCTGAAGGATTCACATCCATAGATGAGTCTAAGGTGTGCAAGCTTCAGAGATCCATTTATGGATTGAAGCAAGAATCTCGGAGTTGGAACATGCATTTTGATAAGGTGATAAAAATGTATGGCTTCGTTATGAAAGGAGAAGAGCCCTGCATTTACAAATGAGTAAATAGTCTAGCAGTGGTATTTCTTATCTTGTACGTGGATGAAACATTCTCTTAATCGAGAATGACAATCTCACACTATAGGAAATAAAAGTTTGGTTGTCATCTTAGTTCTCTATGAAGGACTTGGTAAAGCATCCTACATCCTAGGGATGAAGATCTATAGGGATAGATCTAAAAGGATGTTTGGGTTATCCCAGTCCACGTACATAGATACTATGCTGAAGAGATTCAGCAAAGAGAAATTTAGAATGGGCCATCTTCCGATAGATCATGAAATTTCTCTCTCTAAGAAGGATTCTCCGATAACTCCTGAAAAGAGAGAGCATATGAGTATAGTCCTATATGCTTTGGCAGTGGGATCTCTCATGTATGCCATGACATGTACGAGATCAGATGTGGCATCCTCACTAGGAGTAGTAAGTAGATACCAGGATCTTGGAGAAAACCATTGGAAAGTGGTTAAAGCCATCCTTAAGTATTTGAGAAATGCTAAGAACTAATGGTTGGTTTTTGGTGAGTTGGATCTAAAACTTACGGGATTTATAGCTCCAACTTTCAATCTAACCATGATGACAGTAGAAGTATGTTGGGATACATCTTTACTCTAAATAATGGAGCTATCTACTGGAAAGAGTATCAAGCAGCATACTGTGGTGGACTCTGTTTGCAAAGTAGAGTATATTGCAGCATCAGATGCCATGAAGAAAGCTATATGGCCGAGGAAGTTTATCACCTAACTTGGAGTAGCACCCTCCCTTGATGGTCCAGTCCTGCTCTACTACGATAACACTATTGCCATAGCTTAAGTGAAGAAACTAAAGGCACACCAGCAGACGAAGCACATATTGCGCTGCTTCCACCTGGTTTGGAAGATCATGAATCAAGGTGATGTCGATCTTTAGAAGATCGATAAAAAGAAGAACCTGATTGACCCCTTCACTAAAGCCCTGATGATAAAGAAGTTTGACAACCACAAGTCGAAGATGGGTATTAGAAACTATGCCGACTGGCTTTAGGACAAGTTGAAGTTGTTAGAAAATATGTTCCAAGGTCAATCATCAACCTATTGACAATTGAGCTATATTATAATTATAATTAATTTATTAATTAATAAAATATATTTTTGGTTTTTTTTATCATAAGTTTTCATCTTCTAACGAACTCCATTATTGTGATGAAGTTCTTAAGACTATTTAGATTTGATAAAGTGAGGATTTATTGATTAGTCCTTAAAACTATTCACGACCAAAAGATAGACTGTTAATTAGGATGACAGCATCTATCGAGCATAGGTCACTATGTGCTATATTGGTTGGTATCCTCTTATCTAAGGAGTGTGGAGATACTGGTAATGTAATATATGTGAGATGTAGGGATATATCATCACTGAACATAACCAACTCTAGAGTATTCTACTGTCAAGAATGTCTCTGATGGAATATAGGTATATGTGTTCCTTAGACTTGAGATCACCTTAGTGGCTTGCAAGCAACTCACTGTACTTTGGTACTGAGCTAACTGAATTTCTAATTCAATAATGGAAGGCTTTTAGGCACAGTCAAGTACTTGTGAAGTCGGTGTGTGATCAAGATGGAATTGACCACTCCAAGAGTTGGAGAACAATGTATTACTATATTTCAATATAGGCCAGGATAATCTATGAGATGGATTTGGTATTTTGAAATAAAATATGGACAGCCTGATCAATGTTGATAGTTGAACTCTGAGATGTTGATAGGAATGCGATGTTGTCGTTAAGATACCATGTTTATCAGTTTAATCCGACTTCATAAAATAATTAAAAATATGTAGATAGCAGTGAGTCGGGTCGAATCCACAGGGAAGGTAGTATTTTTAGATTTGAAATTTTTAATTTTACAAAAAAAAAAAAAGAGTTTTGGGATTAGAAGTGAAGTCAAAAAATAAAAAAAATAAAAATTAAAAAATAAGGAAATTTAAACTTGGTACTAAGATCTACTAGTTAGATCTTAGTATCTATTTGCAATAAAATAAAAAGTAATAATTAAAATATAAAAATTAAATTATAAAAAAATAAAGAGCATAAAAATAAATATTACATTAAAAAATTCATAATTTAAATACATAAAATAAAAGAAAATAAAACAGGCTGATCTCTGATCTTGGATCAGCATTGATGGAAAGATGGTGTAGAAGCCTAGCTCTTCTTCTCAGCATCCGTTGCTTCGAAGCAGCCATTGACCCATAGCCTGGCTTCACCCTATACCAAAGCTTCACCTCAATCTAAGATATTGATTTTTGGAGGCTTGGGATCCTTTTTATAGAGCTAGGAGGACTGGAGAGTTTTCTTCTAGGCAATGTGGGACTAAGAAGCTCTTTGATCGTCAAAATATGAAGAAATCTAAGTAAAAATTAGATTAAAAGAAGTTTTGAATGAATTCTGCTACCCTGGATGAAATCTGACCATCAATAGAAATCCAACGGATCAAAAATCATCAAAATTAGATGTGTATCGGCCCAGATCAGGTCGGATTAAATTCTAACCGTCCGATTGCATCTTGATGGAGGTCGGGAGTCCTAATCACTATCGGGAGTGTTTTGGACTATTGGATCTTCATCAGTTGGTTTTCTGACCATCGGATCATGCTAGATCGCTGATAGAATTTGAATCAAACATGAAAATAACCACCACCGTTCGATCTTGACCGCAATCAACCACAGTCATCCGATCGCGCAATTACTGTTCCCATGGACCACATGGATCGGCCGCACCACACACCACAGCCAATCAGTGCCTCCTGTTGTTGAGTGAAAAGTCCAAAATATCCTGTGAGCCGCGATGGATTTTTGTGGACCCTTTAAGAATCTAGGTCCGCCACATGTCACGCTGTGATTCACCAATTTCTATTGAGCTGGCAGTCCATGCCTGGATCGTGGACCGGCTGGTGGCTTCTGCAGCTAAGTTGGCTTTGATGGCTTGGCTCGACTTACGGAGCCGACTGAGCCATTTTCTTTTTTTATTTAAATTTTATTTATTTTATTTCTTTAGAAATTCATATCTTCTTCGTTTTAGCTTCGTTTTGCTTCAAACTTATTTCATTATAATCAAAAAAATGAGCTCTTTCCATTGATAATAAAATTTTATTTTTTTAATTTTTATTATTTTTTAATTAATTTTTTAATTAATAAAAATATGAATTTCTCAAAAATTATCTATAAATTAATCATTAATTATTAAAAATTAATATGAATTAATTGATAAATTAATACTTTTATTGGTGAATTTATGGTACTCATCACACCCCCAACTTAAGCTTTGCTCGTCCTTGAGTAAAGAAAGAATTTAGTTTTAAATATCTTTTAACTTTAGAATTTCGAATTTTACCTAAGCAGTTTTCAAAATAGCCATTGATATTCAGTAGGACTTAAATGAGACATATCATTAGGCTATTAATACTTATCAATAGAAAAATTAAGTAAAAAATATTAATTTTTTCTAAACTTTTTCTAAATTATCCCACCTTTATCTCTGATTTGTCTAAACTTTAATATAGACAACTGTATTGCTACTTCCATCCTTCATTTATTGATTTTTATTTTTATATTGCCCATCTTTTGATATGAATATCATTGCTTACTTAGGCAACGAGACCCGGTTACTTAGTGAAAAATTAATTTTTTTTTTAAACATTATATCATTATTGAGTGTCTTAACCCCTTAAGCTTTCTATTTGATCCATGTAACGAGTCTTGGGCCAATGACTCCCAAACCAGTTGTCTTTAGGGCACTAGGTATAGAATGCCTCTTGAGCTTACTAGCTTGAATCAAATAGGCTGCGAGTTAAAATTAGCTTTACAATGAGCTTCTTTGTCCTTCCCATCTTTTGATATGAAACTCAATGCTTGCTTAGGCAAAGAGGCCTGATTACTCAGTGAGAAGTACTTGAAAACTATTTTATTTATTTTTTTTATATGAAGAAACGTATAGTTACCCTACACAAGCCTATAAAAAGTGGGCTTTTTTTTATGCTAGTAGAAATAATGAAAAATACTTCAAGAAAAAAACTTTTTATTATTCTAGACTTAACTCTTTATTGAATTTTCTTAATACTTGATTCCTCAATATCTCACAGATTCTCTGATCTATGTATCAATTTTCTTTTAAAAATACTTAGTTTAATTTAATTCTTAAGCATAATCAGGTGTCTAAATACTGAATACTAACTTTTTTTAGAACTTAATATTTTAAAATTTTTATTTTTCTCCCTCCAACTTAATCGATATTATCCTTAATGGAGAACAAAAATAAAGGGTGTAATAAAGAACATGAAAGAATACACCTGACTCAGTATATTTTTGGTCCAGCATATGTCTTTGAAAATTTAAGCTCTTCCTCCAACTTATTCAAATTATCCTAAAATCAACTAAAGATAAATTAAACTAAAGAAAACTAAATATTAGATTTTCTTCCAACAAGCACTAAGTTTACCATCTTCAGCCAGACACAATGCAATTTACTATCCTGTGTCAAATACTGGATTGACAAATTTCAATGATTTTGGATTGCCAATCTCAAAAAGTTGATTTATAAACCCATTATTGATATACTCATTGTTAATTTTAGGGACATAATTTATGATCCCATTCTCAAACCTATGTTTATTAATAATTTCTTCTATTTGTTCTTCTAAAATACTCATGATAGGAGTTAATTTTGATTCAATGGGTGCTGGAATGGTGACTAAAGGCGATTTTAATTTTGGAGGTAAATTAATGTGATCTTGTTTAAATAACTCCATTGATATTTCATTACATACCTCTTGATTAGGATTCAGATCTGATGCAATAATTACAGGCAAGGTTTCCTGTGAACCTAAATACTCAAGGAGGGGTTTCAACTCTACTTTGGGTGCCTCTTCTTTTGATGACTCAGATGATGGTTTAGTCTTTTCTATGAATGGTTCAGTGGGAGGCTCAACAGACTCAGCACTTAAGTCTTCTCTAGTGTCAGGTGTATTTACCTTATTATCCACTTATTTTTCTGATCTCAAGGAATGAATAGCATTAACTTGATTAACATGGTTTTCTTGGGATGGTCTATAGTTTTGATTTCTTGGGTTGGGCTCAGGTTGGCTAGGTAGCCTACCTCATTCATGTTCACTTATGGTAGATACCAGCTGACCAATTTCTAAGCAGGCTATGGCCTGAGAATTTGAATTCAGAATTTGGCCCGTGGTTTGCATGAAATTGCTTAAGGTAGCATTAGTGTCAGCATTAGATTTGGCTAGGGTTTCCAGGCTTTTCTCTAAAGAACTATGTTTCTTTTTATTAATATTAAAATTTGGTGGTGGCAAGATGTTAATCATTGGATTAGGCCTTGGGTTCTGCTGATTGAAACTTGGACCGCCTACATTTGGGTTTTATGATCATGAAAAATTTAGATGATTCCTCCAATTTGGATTGTAAGTGGGTGCATTGGGATTGTTCAATAGTCTCTGATATGTGGCATCATTCACTTATGCACATCCATTATCTAATTGGTTTATTGGGCGGGGACATTCCTCAAGGACATGGTTTGGTGCATTGCACCCGTTGCACATCGGTGCAGATACTTGGTTCACACTGGCTGGTCTCTGAAGTTCTAAAGCCTCTAGCCTACGTGTCAAAGTTATAATTTTGGCTTCTGCAGCTAGGGAGGTTTGGTAAATTCCACCTCTTGAAGGTATGGATTTTTCTGGTTCCCTTGTTGTTTCCTATTGTAAATTTTTCTCGGCTAGGTCTTCTAAAAATTGCTAGGCTTCATTTGGTTCTTTGTATATAAATTATCCCTAGCACATAGATTCTAGCATTATTCAAAAATTTGAATCTAACCCTTCATAAATTATTTGGCATATCCTCCAAGTTTCTATTCCATGGTGTGGGCATTGAGTCAAGAGGTTCTTGAATCAGTCGAAGTATTTCCAAAATGATTTACTAGCTAGTTGATAAAATTGGTTTATTTCATTTCTAATTCTAGCTATTTTATGATGAGAAAAATATTTTTTTAAGAATATTCTCACAAAGCCCTCCCAGGTCGTGATGGATTTGATTTGGAAGACTATAAAGCCATTTTTTAGCATTATCCTTAAGGGCAAAATTGATTAATCTCAATTTGATTCCGTCCTCTGATAATTGTTGTAGTTTCATGATTGCACAAATCTCTTCAAATTTCCTAATGAATATATATGCATCCTCTATTCCCATGAATTTTGGAAGAATATTAATGATTTGAAGTTTAATTTTAAAATTATTTACTGTGGGTTGGGGCAACCTGATACAAGAGGGTTGGACGAAACCAACTGGATAACATAAAACCTTAAGGGTTTGAGGCTGAGACTGATTTGCTAAATTCATTGTAGATGTTGAGGTTGTAGGATCTAAAATAAAAACTAAATCCATTTTGATTAGTCTACCTGAAATCCTTCTCCACATGGGCGTTGGAGAAATTCACTATATTCTCAATGTCCTTAATCTTTTTTTTTAAAATTTTATTTTTGAAGAGAAAAAAAATAAAAAAATAAAAGTTCTAGAGAAGAGGTCCTAAGGAGTCCTAGAACTAAGAAGAGAGAGAAGAATTAGGTTTAATTTGGTTTGATGTTGGTTAGTAATCAAGTTGGTCAATCAATAAGGGTTATCCTAATTCTAGACAGCTCCTAACTGCTAAGATCACCTTCGAGCCCTCCAAGTATAGGATTAGCCAATCAACTGGCCAGATAAGTATAAGGTCGGAGGGAGTCCCCCTATTGTTTGCCTTAGACACCAATTATGCTTGGCCAGGTAAGCGAACGAAACCAATTAAAAACCACCTTTCTTCGAGCCCAATCATCCCCGAACCACTTTTCTAGACACCAGTCAAATTGACTAATCCTAACCTGGTTCAACTCTTAGGGTTCTTTGTCCTATTGAGCTCGAGTTTCTAAGGTTGATGTCTAATTGATTTTGAAATTAAAGACTTAAGTCAATGCAGGATGTTGGTTGGTTCTTTGTGGGCCAAGGAAGGTGATCAAATCTCCATCTTATCTTGTTTAATTAGGTTGTGCCCTTAATTTGGTTTAATATAAATATGCATAAAAAAATTTCAATCAAAGGATTCTATGTAATTTAAACTAGATGCATGCAACTTATTGAATTCTGAAAGGCTTACCTTGCCTCCAGCAATCACCAAAAAAAATAAAACTAAAAATAAAAATAATATGATGCATGCTCTAAGTAGTTAGAATTTCTAATCTTATCATGAGATTTTTAATTAGATTTAAATAAATATTTTTTAAAATTAATTTAAAAATAAATAAATAAAAAAATAAAATAAAAAGGAAAGAGAACTAGGGTTAGGATTGATCTCACCAAGCAAAACTCCTGATTCTTTTTGTTCTTTAATCTTTTTTTCTACAAAATAATAAAAAAAATTAGTAAGTAATATTTATAAGAAAATAAAAATTTTATTTATAATTTATTTATAAAAAAATTAAAGAGATCAAAAATTTAATGTCCGTGCCTTTCTCGATAATGGAGCCAAAAACTTGGTACATTTGCCAAAATTATTTTTAATTTATTTAAAATAAATCAAAAAAATCAAAATTAAAAATCAAAAATAATCCCTGGCAATGGTGCCAAAAATTTGATGGAAATGCGATGTTGTCGTTAAGATCCTGTGTTTATTAGTTTAATCTAACTTCTTAAAATAATTAAAAATATGTAGAAAATAGTGAGTCGGGTCGAATCCACAGGAAAGGTAGTATTTTTAGATTTGAAATATTTGATTTTACAAAAGAAAAAGAAAAGAGAAGAGTTTTGGGATTAGAAGTGAAGTCAAAAAATAAAAAAATAAAAATTAAAAGGTGTAGAAATTTAAACTTGGTACTAAGATCTACTAGTTAGATCTTAGTATCTACTTGTAATAAAATAAAAAGCAATAATTAAAATATAGAAATTAAATTATAATAAAAATAAAAAGCATGAAATTAACGAGCATAAAAATAAATATTGCATTAAAAAGTTCATAATTTAAATATATAAAATAAAAGAAAATAAAATAGGCTGATCTCTGATCTTGGATCGACATTGATGGAAAGATGGTGTAGAAGCCTAGCTCTTCTTCTCGACATCCGTTGCTTCAAAGCAGCCATTGACCCATAGCCTAGCTTCACCCTATACCAAAGCTTTACCTTAATCTGAGATATTGATTTTTGGAGGCCTGGGGTCCTTTTTATAGAGCTAGGAGGGCTGGAGAATTTTCTTCTGGGCAATGTGAGACTAACAAGCTCTTTGATCGTCAAAATATGGAGAAATCTAAGTAAAAATTGGATTAAAAAAAGTTTTGAATGAATTCTGCTGCTCTGGATGAAATCTGACCATCAATAGAAATCCAACAGACCAAAAATCATCAAAATCGGATGTGTATCGACCTAAATTAGGTCGGATTAAATTCGGACCGCCGATCGTACCTTGATGGAGGAAATCTAGCCGTTGATCGCATGTTGGGAGTCTTGATCACTATCGGGAGCATTCTGGACTGTTGGATCTTCATCAATTGGTTTTTTGGCCATCGGATCACGCCAGATCGCTGATATAATTTGAATCAAACCCAGAAATAACCACCACCGTCCGATCTTGACCACAATTAATCGCAGTCGTCTGATCGCGTAATTACTATTCCCATGGACCGCATGGATTGGCTGCACTGCACACCGCAGCCAATCAGTGCTTCCTATTGTCAAGTAAAAAGTTCAAAATACCCTATGAGCCGCGATGGATTTCTGTGGATCCTTTAAGGTCTAGGTCTGCCACATGTCGCGCTGTGATTTGCTGGTTTCTACTGAGCTGGCGGTCCACGCCTGGATTATAGACCGGTTAGTGGCTTCTGCGGCTAAGTCGGCTTTGATGGCTTGGCTTGGCTTGGTGGCTTAGCTTACGGAGCCGGCTGAGCCATTTTCTTTTTTTATTTAAATTTTATTATTTCTTTAGAAATTCATATCTTCTTCATTTTAGATCCGTTTTACTTCAAACTTATTTCATTATGATTAAAAAAATAAGATCTTTCCATTGATAATAAAATTTTATTTTTTTAATTTTTATTATTTTTTAATTAATAAAAATATAAATTTTTAAAAAATTATATATAAATTAATCATTAATTCTTAAAAATTAATATAAATTAATTAATAAATTAATAATTTTATTGGTGAATTTATGGTACTTATCAGGTGTCCTATGAGCATTTTGGTCAAGGGGATGTTGTTCTACATCCCCTTATCAGGTGTACTTATCAGGTGTCCATATGGAAACTATATCCATATGGATTCTAAGGATGTTGTTCTACACATTCGACCTATCCAACCGTCAGATACCATTGTTAGATGGTCACTTTGATTGGTACAAAAATTTATTTCTATGCTATCAACTAAGGTTCAAACCTATAGGGTTACACACATTAGAGTTCATGATCCGATCGGATGGTTGATCAACAATTGAGATTCGTTCTAAGGTTAAACGATCAATACGATTGATGTTTAACCTAGTGCAAATATTATAGAAGGATCGATTAGCAATTTGATTGCTAATTGACTTAATTTGATTAAGCTAGAGGGCTGAGATTAGGTCTAATTAAATATAATTTAATTAGATTTGGTTTGGGCTTCATTGGATCAAGTCTAATTGGTTTATTGGATAAGTCAAGTGCAAGGAAGAACTAGTCCTAGTTCAACGAGGACTTGGATCAATCCAATTTTCTAATTTAATTAAAAAATTAAATTAAAATTTAATTTAATTTAATTAGATACTTAACTAGATTAAGATCTACTCTAATTGGGTTTAATTAATTTTGATTTAATTTGGTTCAAAAATCTTGTTTAACCAAGTCAAATTAGAAGTCCTATTGAGACTAGGACTTCTTTCCTTGCACCACTTGATATCTCACGCCCACCCTATGCCCCCATGCCTATTTTTTAGAATTTTTTAATGAAAAATCCTTTCTCTCATGTCTTCATGCATGCCCACTTGCTTCCCTTCTCTCTTACATGGAATTATGTTGTAGACCAAGTCAATAGAAGGCAGGTTGTTGTAGTTTTGAATTCTATGTGAAAGAATCCTAACAAACCAAAACTCCTCCCATAAGATGCCGCCCACTTTCTATTTTCTTCTAGAATTTTTGGTGAAAAAAGGAGACTTTTTGTGCAACAAAAAAGGATGGTCCACGCTAAAGAAAAAGGAGGGGGCGCCCTAGTTTGGGCACCCCTTGTCTTGCCCAATTTGGACATTCCTTGTCTAGGTATTTGACCTAGACAAGGATTCTTCATATCTCATTATTTAAAATAATTTTTGGGCTAATTTTTTTGTTGATTCTAGATATTTGAGAGATCTTTTGAGTGTGAGAAAACTAGGGAAATATTCCTCTTGGGCTTGTGTTTTCATAGATACTAATCTAGGTGTCTGGGTAAGAGAACAGCGAAGAAGAAGAGGGTCTTCTTCTAGGGTTGCTTTGTTCTTCACTTCTCCACCTCCTTTTTGAGATTATTTAAGCGTGTCTCGGATCTAAAATCTCTTCTCTTTGTTTTATTTTTTGGAGAAGTCCAAATCTAGAAGAAGAAAACATTGGATGGAATGTCGAAGAAGGATTAGCAAAGTATTAGCATACTGTGTTGATTTCTTCTATAGGACTTTTGATCAGGATTCGTGGGCTCGTGTGGACATATCTTAGAGGTCGGACATGTGTGTGGCTTGGAGCATCATCCTCAAGCCCGAATCAGCAAGTTAGAATATCTAACTTGCATAGGTAATATAGATCTGATCTGTTATTTCATACCTGCATTAGATGTAGTGTAGATGTATGTTGATATGATCAACATGTTCTTCTTTCTTATGTTTTTAATTTCTAATTTAATCTCATGCTATAATCATGTAATAGGATCTTAGATCTAGGCATTCTCTTATAAATAAATTTTGATTTATTTTAGTCTTTTGCTATCTGATCTTGAAAAAATTTCAAGATCTAGTCCTGAAATCTTAGATCTGGTTCCTTCAATACCCAATTTATGAATCATACCTTCATGGCAAAATGATCAAGCTTTCTTTTGTAGAACATGAAAAAAAGGGCCACAGACCTACTTGCCCGGGTATACACAGATATGTGTGACCTATTTGATATGCTGGCTAGAGGCAATTATATCTACCTCATCACCTTTACTGATGATTTATCTTAGATGGGTATATGTATTTGATGCGACATAAGTCTGAAGTCTTTAAAAAGCTCAAAAAATTCAGACTCGAAGAAGAAAAATAAATAGGAAAGCCCATTAACGCTCTTTGATCAGATCGAGGAGGTGAATACCTTAGTCTAAAATTCCTAAACTATCTTAAAAAAATGGCATAGTATCATAGTAGACTCCACCTAGAATGCCTCAACTCAACGAAGTTTCAGAACGAAGAAATCGGATCCTATTAGGTATGGTCAGATCCATGATGAGCTTCATGGACCTTTCTGAGATTCTTTAGGGATATAATCTTATGACCGCAATATATTTACTAAATAGGATTTCTTCTAAAGTCGTTCTTACCATACCGTATGAGATATGGTATGGTAAGAAACAAAGTCTGAGTAACCTTAGAATTTGGGGTTGTTTGGATCATGTCAAGAGACAGCAGACGGACAAGTTAGAATCTAGGTCCTTTAGAGCTCGATTCATTAAATATCTTAAAGAATCATTAGGATATTATTTCTATCTTTCAAAAGACCATAATGTGATTGTGAGTTGACATGCCATCTTTTTTGAAAAATAGTTTATTCAAGATGGTGGCATCGAGAGATAGATTAAGCTCAAGGAGAAGGTCTTGGAACAGCAACAAGCTAAGGAACCTATGGAATCCAATCAGATTGAATCAGTCCAAACACTACCTCCTCCACCTCAAAAATCAACTAGAATTTTTTGTCCTCCTAAAAGATACTTAGATACTATTTCAGAGGATGTTAAGAAAATATTCCTCATGAAAAATAGGGTTCATGGTGATGATCCCAAAACCTATGACGAGATGATATCAAATAGCGATTTTGAGAAATGGTTAGAGATAATGAAGTCAGAGATTGACTCAATGCCCTGGAATCAAGTCTGGACCTTGGCAGATCCACCTAAAGGTATAGTACCCATTGGGTGTAAATAGATCTTCAAGAGAAAGATAAGTGCCGATGAAAATGTAGAGACATTCAAGGCAAGGCTCATAGCAAAAGGGTATAGTCAGCATGAAGGCATTGACTATCAGGATACCTTATCATAAGTAGCCATGCCTAAATCCATCCACACATTGCTTACTGTTGCAGCCTATTTCGATTATGAAATATAGTAGATGGATGTAAAAATAGCATTCTTAAATGGATATCTTGAGGAAAATATCTATATGGAATAGCCGCTCGGTTTCACATCCAGTGATGATGATCACAAGGTCTGCAAGCTGCAAAGGTATGGTATATGGACTTAAAGAAGCATCTCAGAGCTGGAATGCTTATTTTAATGATGTGATCAAATTATTTAGTTTCATCAAAAATAAGGAGGAGCCATGTATTTTCAAAAAGATCAGTGCGAGTGCTGCTGTCTTCCTCGTACTGTACGTGAATGACATCCACCTTATTGAGAATGATATTTTCATATTGACTACAGTTAAAATATGGTTGTCTAAAGAGTTCTCTATAAAAGATCTAGGAGAGGCATCCTTTATTCTGAAAATTAAGGGCTATAGAGATAGACCAAATAGGATTCTAGGACTCAACTGAAGATATACATAGAGGAGGTGCTAAAGAGGTTTAGCATGAAAAACTCCAAAAGAGGTTTAGTACCCTTTAGACATAGCATTCATCTCTCCAAGAAGATGTGTCCTAGGACACCTGAAGAGATTGAATGCATGAGCAAAATTCTTTATGCTTCGGTAATAGGGAGCCTCATGTATGCCACATTATGTACATGACCTGATATTGTCCATGTTGGAAGTGTCACGAGCAGGTATCAGTCGAATCCAGGCAAAGAGCACTGGACTTCTATAAAGTGTATCCTTAAGTACTTGAAAAGGACTAAGGATATGTTTCTAGTCTTTGGTAATGGAGAACTCCAAGTTCAGGGGTATACAAACTCAGACTTTATGTCTAACATAGATGATCGAAAGTCGACATTTGGTAGTCTGTTTATATACAATGGTGGTGCTGTTAGCTAGAAGAGTTCCAAGCAGACGGTGATAGCAGACTCCACTATGGAAGAAGAATACATCGCTGCGTCGGAGGCTGCAAAGGAGGTATTCTGACTCGATGCTACAGTGGTGTGTCTAGTTCTTTGACCTAAGATACATTGATTTCATCTTGAGGGTGTTATAGTTTGACTACACCATAACTCAGTCTCCTAGCTATTTGGAACCCGAAGGTATATGTTGGCTATAGCATGTTCATTGTAGGAATTGAAATGTACCAATAGAGAATCTATCTACCTCGGTAGATAAGGAGTAGCCCTATGATGATCATGAGATTGAGTCCATAAGCCCATGACCATGGTAATGTAAAGATGATAGAAAGAGTTTCTATTAGGTTTTCACATCTGACTCGAATCGAATGATTAATTCATATGATAGATGTTGGGTTTGATGAGTTCACCTTAACCCTAATCTTGTTCGAACTCAAGATAGAAGAATCCAGTCACACAAGTAGCTATACTGAGAGGTTCATTTTTGGTTCTGATGGCTTGCCACCATATACTGCTAGGTATCACTGGTAGATTTTGGAAGCAATTAGAATGTTCTTGATGATCGATCATTCTAATTGTATGAATCAAAAAAGTTCTGGTCCATCGAAAGGTGTTTTGATGATGTTGGTGATAGAGATCATGACATATCTCATTATCATATGAAACTGAACCGAACTAGGTCACACCAATAAGGACTTGAGTCTGTATGTGATCAACTGGGCTAATCTAGTTCGATTGATTTGAATTAGATCCAAATAGGTTAAAAAAATCATGCTAGCATACGATTGAGCTTAATTTTCTCCTTCTATAGTCTTTCTATTTCATCTCAACTGAGCCAAATTTATTTGGGCTCACCAAAGAACCTAGTATGGATTTATCTTTATCGCACTGGAGCTTTTCCAAGTTAGAAAAGGATTGTCTTAATTCATTAGATGAAAATAAGACAACACCTGCTAATTCCTATCACCACCTACCATTTTTAGTTTTTGTCAGGACATTGACCCAATCGTTTGACCAAGTCTTTGCAAGAAAGAAAGGAGGAGATGTGCGCCCCTATTGTAGTTCATCTGGGGCGCATGTCCTTATGATTTTTAATGAAGAAAAGTGGGTGAAATCCCCATATGGTGTTGCCCCTTTTAGATAGGCTTGGATGTATTTTGATAAGATCAAAACATAAGGGAGATTAAAGTTTGTGCCAAACTCCTCTCTCTATCTCTTTTCCACACCTTATTTTCTATTTTTTGTTCAACAAAAAATTAGAAGAAAAGTTAAGAGGGCGTGGGATATGGCGTGGAGCTGCTTTAAGCAAAAGGGTTGCTTAAAGCACTAGGACTCTAGGGCTGCGCATAGATCTAAAAATAGATCTATTGTCAAAGGTGTTTGGCAATTGTGTTTAGACCATGTCGAAGCCCTAGCTCTCCCATCATTTTCCATGCCTCTCTTTCATATCCTATTCCTTTCTCCATACCCAAAAAGGTTGGGCAAAAATCTGCAATCAAGTTTTGGGAGCGGTGGTGCAAAGATCAAGTCAAGAAGTTGCTGATCAAAAGTCGAACATGAGACCTTCAAAAATCATTTTGAAGGCTCTACAAATCAAATCAAGATTTGAATTTGGTGATCAGATCCAGAAGGAGAGCACCTCTAGATCCAACCCAAGTGGACTTCGGTGGAGGCCAGGCACGTGCATGGCTCCATTCAAAATCTCAGGAGCATCAGGATCATCGACGGGATAATCAGATTATCCAAATAGGTACTAAAATTAAATTAAATTTTATTTTATTTTTAGTTTTAATATTAGATCTATAGGATCATATCCGAGATATCTCAGATCTAATTAGGATTTTTAGAAATTTTTTTTGAAATATTTTTTCAGATTCAATCAGATCTGAACGATCTTATGGTGGAAAACATGATTTTTTCTTCAAGGACCTTATCCTAATGTGGGTGAAGGCCTCTAGTTCTTAAACAAGATGTTAACCTCGTCTTAACAAGGGTGAAGACCTCCAATTCTTAAATAGGAGATTAACCTCTCTTAACGAGAGTGAAGGCCTCTAGTTTTTAAATAAAAGGTTAATCTTATCTTAACAAGGGTGAAGGTCTCGAGTTCTTAAACAGGAGGTTAATCTCATCTTAACGAGGGTGAAAAACATTTGTGCCCTGGGGGAGAGGTCCTGTAATGCCCCTTTTGTGCCCCTAGTAAGAGGCTGAAGGGAACGCATAGGATTTCTAGCTTTGATTTTGAAATTTTTTTTCAAAGATTGCATAGCAGAAATGATTATTAATCATATTAATAATAAAAGTTATAGATTTAATCTGAAAATCCTACGCTATACAGGATCTAAGGTACATATATATGTATACATATCGGAAAAATAAAATATCAAATGTAGTAAAACTATTTTACTACTACGTGTTCAGAACTCGTTATCTTTTCGTGGATAGATGATCTCCATAATTTGATCTCCTCAGTGTAGATCTGATCACCGTGACATAGTCACACATGCGTCTGGCCTCTACAGGTGATCCACATGAGGCCCTGATCTTGATCAATTCCTCTCGAGTGCTAGCTTGCTGTAGGAACCTTTGATGGCTGATATCGGATCAAACACCATCGATCTTCTTTACCAACTCTTCGGACGCTATAGTTTATCGATGTAGATAAGAAATATAGGAGGTTCTCCTTCTAGATCCATGAACTCACAACCCTCATTGCTTATAATCTAGAACTCAAACCCTAGATTGATTCTAGAGTATGCACTCACCCAAGACCTTGTGCCTAGAATTCCTCACGCAGAGAAGAGACCCTCTCTTCCTTTTCCCACATGTTCTCTTTTCTGAGTTCTCATCTGCATGTCCATAAAATCAGGTATTTTATAGATGCACACAAATAAGAGAGGCGTGAGGGAGAGGTCTAGATTAAGTGGTTATCCATTCAAAACTCAAATACTATTTGAATTGAACTTGTAACCAGATTAAACATATCCATTTGGGATGTGAGAAGGGAGGGTGTGCACCCTCTTGTGCATGGAATTCTTCTCGAGAATTCTCAATTCTCGTGGAGAATAGATGGCACAATATTTGGGTGATGTGGCGCATGGGAAGACTAGTCAAACTAGTCTCTTATTTGACATTCAATTGAATCAATCCAATCTAAATTAGTTAGGCCTAATTAGATCAGATTAAACCCAACTTATTTAAACTTAATTAGGCAGAGTTAAATCCTAATCAAATTAGAAATTAATCAAATCAAACCTCTGATCAAATCGGAGATCAAACCTCCTTGATGATTAGATTATCTCATAATCTAATCGGGTCAAATCCAAATGAATCCAATTTAATTGATTTTGATAAAAAATGATTACTCAATCAAATTGAGTTAATTAGTGATCAAATCACTAATTAATCTTTCATTGATTAGCCATTAGATCGAGCAGAAACCTCTAGTGTATGTGACCCCACAGGTTCGAACCTAAGTCGGTAGCATAGGAACTAATTTTCTATACTAATCG
This sequence comes from Cocos nucifera, assembly GCA_006176705.1. NCBI lineage: Eukaryota > Viridiplantae > Streptophyta > Magnoliopsida > Arecales > Arecaceae > Cocos > Cocos nucifera. The sequence goes on along the minus strand of QRFJ01001027.1, from coordinate 437,429 downwards.
AAGTGACCATCTAGCAATGGTACCCGATGTCTGAATTGGCCGAATGGTGCAGTTGTAATATTCAAAATCTACGTGAATATAGTTATCGCATAATTTATCCCTTTGACCTCTGTGCATAGGATGACTTAGGGTTTAACTATCAATCCTAGAAGACACATCCAAATCGTGTCTCAAAGTAGTTAGTCCTATGATCCCTCACAAGAACTACTCTGGCCAAGTCTTTGCTAAATTGAAACACTATTAAGCATAGCTCCTGAGTCCAGGAGTGGTCAATCCCATCTTGATTCGTGCACCGACTCCTCAAGTACTTGATTATACTCAGAAACCTTCCATCACTGAATTAGAAATTTAGGTAGTCTAGCGCCAAAGCATAGTGAGTTGCTAGAAAGTCACCATGGTGATCTCAGGTCGGAGGGACACTTACGCTCATATTCCATTAAAGCAATTCTTGACAGTAGAAAAGCTCTGGAGTCGGTCATGTTCAGTGTAGATGTACCCCTACATCTCATCTACATGTCATCCAGTATCTCCATACTCCTTGGTTAAGAGGACAACCAACCTATATGCCATACAATGACCTATACTCGATAAACGTTGTTGTCCTTGGTAACAACGTATCATTGGTCGTGAACTATTTTAAGAACTAAATGATAAATCCGCCTTTGTCAATTCTAAATATTCCTAAGGACTTCTTCATCACATCAGACATGAGTTTATTAGAAGATGAAAGATTTGTGATGAAAAAGCTAAAATAACTTTTATTCAATTAACAATTCATATACAATTACATAAATTAGCTTAATCATTAACTAGCTAATAATTGGCTTTGGGATACTACTCTCGATAATCTCCCACTTGGCCTAAAGCCAATCGATGCAGTATCATATACCCATCTTCGATTTGAAGTCATCGAACTCCTTCACCGTAATGGCTTTAGTGAATGGATTGATCAGGTTCTTCTTATTGTCGATCTTCTGAAGATCAACGGCACCTCGATCCATGATCTTCTGGACAAAGTGGAAGTGACATAGAATGTGCTTCATCCACTAGCGTGCTTTGGGTTCCTTTGCCTGAGCAATGGCTCTAGAGCTATTACAGAAGAGCAGAACTAGACCATCGAGGGAGGGTGCTATTCCAAGTTCGGTGATGAACTTCTTCAGTCATACTACTTCTTTAGCAGCATTTGATGCAGTAACATACTTTGCCTCACACACTGAATCGGCTATGGTATGCTGCTTGAAACTTTTCCAGCAGACTGCACCGCTATTAAGGATAAACATAATCTGGACATGCTTTTGCTATCATCGTGGTCAGACTGAAAATTGGAATCCATAAATCCTGTAAGTTTCAAGTCTGATTCACCATAAACAAGCCACTGGTCCTTAGTATTTTTCAAATATTTTATGATGGTTTTAACAACCTTCCAATGATTCTCCCCTAGATTAGATTGATATCTACTCACTATCTCTAGTGAGTATGCCACATTTGATCGCGTACATGTCATGGCGTATATAATAAAATGCACTATCGAATCATATAGAATTCTACTCATATGCTCTCTCTCTTGAGGTGTTGTTGGACAATCCCTCTTTGAGAAAGAAACTCCATGGCCTATTGGTAGATAGCCCTTCTTAGAATTTTTCATACTAAACCTCTTCAGCACAGTATCTATGTACGTGGACTGGGACAATCCAAGCAATCTTTTAGATCTATCTCTATTGATCTTCATCCCTAGGATGTAGGATGCTTCTCATAGATCCTTCATTGAGAATTATGATGATAGTCAGATCTTTATTTCTTATAATGTAGGAACATCATTCCTAATTAAGAGAATATTATCTACATACAGAATGAGGAATACAACTACTGGACCATTTGTCCACTTATATATACAGGGTTCTTCTTCATTCTTAATGAAGCAATACGTCTTGATCATCCTATCAAAATATATGTTCCAACTCCGAGATGCCTGCTTAAGTCCATAAATAGATATTTGAAGCTTACACACCTTGAACTCATCTATGGATGTGAAACCTTTAGGTTGTATCATATATACCTCTTCATCTAGCTCTCTATTTAGAAAAGCTGTTTTCACATCCATCTATCAGATTTCATAGTCTAGATACGCAGCTATCACAAGCATGATCTGAATGGACTTGAGCACTATCATAGGAAAAAATATCTCATCATAGTCAGTACCGTAACATTGACGATATCCCTTGGCAACCAGATGAACTCTATTGGTCTCCACCTTTTTGTCTGTGTCTCATTTCCTTTTGAAGACCCACTTACACCCAATGAACTTTACCCGTTCGGTTGGGTCAATCAATGTCCATACATCGTTGACCTTCATAGACTCCATTTTGGATCTAATGGCCTTAAGCCATTTTTTAGAGTTAGATCTATGCATTGCATCCATGTAGGTGATCGAATCCTCGTCGTTCTCATCGAGTTCGATAGGATCTCCATCCCAGATCAAGAGATCATAGTATCTATCCAGCTAATGTGGTACTCTATCAAATCATCTTAAGGGTACAGGTTCAGTAGGCTCTGGGTCTGATTGAATCAAATCTAGTTCAGGTTCAGCTACTTATGTCGGTTCTTCCATTTATCGAACGTTCTCAAGTTTGACCTTAGAGGCATTAGTTCCTTCACCAAGGAACTCTTTTTCTAAAAAGACCGTCTTAAGGTTGATAAACATCTTTTGTTCATCAGCTAGGTAGAAGTAATACCCTTTGGTCTCTTTTAGGTATCCTATAAAGCTATACTTGTCAGACCTAGGTCCGAGCTTGTTTGTTACTAAATGTTTGACATAAGCCGGATACCCCCAAATCCTAAGATGCGAGAGTACTGGCTTACACCCTATCCACATCTCATATGATGTTTTAGAAATAGACTTAGAATCCTATTTAGAATATAACAAGCTGACTCAAGCACATATCCCTAGAGAAAGATCGATGATCGATAAATCCCATCATAGATCAAACCATGTCCAACAGTATCCAATTTCTCTTTTCAGACACACCATTATGCTGTGGTGTTCCAGAAGGAGTCCATTAGGAGAGAATCCCATTCTTCCCAAGATATATCAGAAATTCACTGGAAAGGTACTCACCCCCTCGATCAGACCAAAGAGTTTTAATACTCTTTTCAATTTACTTTTCTACTTCATTATAGAACAGTTTGAATATTTCAAACGATTCCAACTTATGCTTCATTAAATATCCATACCTCGATAGGTTATCTATAAAGGTTATGAAGTAGAAATATCCGCCTCTAGCATTTATACTCATGGGTTCACATACATCAGTATGTACTAGACCTAGGAGTTCACTGGCACGTTCATCCTTTCCAATAAAAGATGACTTAGTCATCTTTTCAAGAAGATAGGACTCATAAGTTGGAAGTGATTCACAATCACTAACTTATTTATTCTGTTCTTGTTGATGTGACCTAGCCTATAATGCCAAAGGTAGACATCTAATACATCATCGATTCTAGGATGTTTATCGAAGGTTTAGACTACATTAATAGGCTGCGATAATAGATAAATTTTGTTATTTAATTGTCCAACATAAATTATAACACCATTCAAAATGATATCACAAAAATTTGCTTTTATTGAAAATTGATAACTGTTCTTGGCCAAAAGGCCTACAGAGATTACATAACTGTTCTTGGCCAAAAGGCCTATAGAAATTACATTCAATAAAAAATTTGGACAAAAGTGACAATCACTAAGAATAACTCTATGAGAATTGATTACAAGGTTTATGATTCCTAAAGCTAGAACTGAAACTTATCTTCCATCTCCAATGTTTAGGAATCTCTTGCCTTTACCAAATCTTCTACTGACTTGAAAACCCTGCATCGAATTACAAATGTGATAAGGGCTTTCGGTATCTAATATCCAGATAGTAGTATCACAAAATAAGAAGTTGCAAGGTGTTATCATATAATTACCTTGCCTAGCAACTACTTGCTTCTTTCTTGGCCTGTTTGGATCTAGGATGACAATGTATTAAGGATAGTTTCTCTTCTAATACTCCTACTTCTTGCAAAAGCACTCCGCTTGGCTCTGATCGGGCTTGCACTTTTTGGTCTGACCTTGTGCAGACATCCCAACATGTGGCTGCATCTTCTTACTCTTCTTCTTCTTATTCTTCTTTCCTTTCTTAAAGGATCGACCAGAAGAAGATCCTCCCACAACATTCATTGATTCCTTTTAGAGCTGATGATTTTTCTCAAAGTTTTGCAGCAATCCCAATAATCCATGATAGTTCACTGTAGGCTTTGTCATTCTGAAATGAGTAAGGAATGGGAGGAAGGACTTGGGCAATGAATTCAGGATCGCATCCTTTCCGAGCTGCTCATGCAGGAAAAAACCCAGCTTACTCAAGCATTCAATCAACTTGATCATGTACAATACACGATCAATGACTGACGTCCTATTCCTCATACGAGCATTGAAAATGGTACAACTAGTTTTATGCCTTTCAATGTCGTCAGGTGTGCCAAAAAAGTCGTTCAATATTTGAAGTATCTCCTCGGACTTGACATTCTCAAACCTGCGGTTGAACTCATCATTCATTGCCACCAGTATAATGCACCAAATGGTAGTGTGGTTATTGAGCCACTTCTGGTAAGTGTCTCTCACCACATCAATATCGTTCGGGGCTGGCTCTTTAGGTGTCGGATCAGTCAATATATATAAGATCCGCTCATGCTTCAGGATAATCTTAAACTTTTGATACCAACTATCAAAGTTGGTTTCCATGAGTTTGTCATTGTCCAACAATGATCAGAGCAATAAGGTAGTGGCTATTTCTGCACAAAAGAAAAACCATAGATCTAATTAGTATATGAATTATTTACTGTAAAGACTTAGACTTTAGTCTAAAGGTTCTCCCATAATTTTGTTCGAATCGATAGTCTCTACCTCCAATTCAAGGAATTATCTCTAATTTCTTAGTGGATACTAGAATCCACATAGACTACACACGAGCCCAACTTTGGTTGGTCAACCCGTCTGCACCTATGGATAAGTTCATAATCAATTGCTTTACCAAACAACTTCTAGTAGTTTTAATTTTGCCCCAAAAGTCTAATCAGTAGGCTTTGGCCTCCACTGAAAAGATCTAGTTAGGTCCAACCATTAACATGACCACATTTGGTGCATTAGACCAATGAATGATTAGGCCTGACTTTTGGTCGGCCAACCTGACCATCATTAAAAAGACACGACCAAATTATCATATTATGAATGATAATTCTATTAGTCAATAAGCACTAGGTCCTTGGACCTCCAATGATTATTAAACTAATCAATCCATTATCACTCAACTTAATGGGAGGCTATGACTTAGTTATTACCATAACTTTATCATTTTAAGGACCTAATAATTTTAGAGGATTTTATTAATCAATTTTAAAAAGAATTAACCAGCCAATTTGGATCCATCCATTGACTTCACCAAGTCATGTCAATAAGGACCTAATTAAAGCCGGCATTTGGAGCACCTAAATCAATTAAATTGATTTACCTAATTGACATGGGTGAGTCCAAATCGCCAAGTGGTCTAATCAAAACCTATTTCACCAGGATGGGCAGGTAAGTAAGATCAGTGGAAGGGATATGCCATTAACTCGTCAAAGATCAAATCAGTGTGAATAGCTCCTAATTAGAAACTACTAGTCTGAGCTACCGAACTTACCTTAGATACCATCCAGTTTGTTAGTTTCAATTTTTACCAACCTAGCAATTTTAGGTTTGACTGCGAAGGCACGAATCAAGTCCATTTGGTCCTCATTAAAGACATGGGCTTGACCAACTACAACTATTGTAATTTGATCTAAAGAGTTCCTAACCTAATCTAAATCAACATTTGGTTAGATTTGATCAATTACTCTAATTTAGTCCATTCTTTAACTAACCTTAGGTTTAATCCAATTAGTGGACCTAATTCGACTAACCCAAAAATCCATAATTTTATGATCATTATCTTAGGATCTTTAATTCATAATTCTAGACCCTTATTAATCATGCTTAATTCTCAATTCAGTTTGAGACTGAGGGTTGGGGTTCGACATTTCAAAAGTATCTTTTTCAAATTTTGAAAGATTATCTACATTCTAGTACTGTTTCACTAAATAGGTCGACTCATTTCAAAAATGGATTGGCTTATTTCATAAACAAGTACTAGATGTAGGTTTGATTTCATAAAACCAATCAATAGATATTGAGCCAACTTCTTAGTTAGACTAGCTTGGATCCCATCCGAGTTGATCCAAACAGAAGTCGAGTCGGCTCGATTTTTGAGATAGTCGACTCGAAAAAAAGTTAGAAGCCAAACATTTTGGTCGAGCAGGCTTGGATTCTATCCAAGCAGGCCCAAGTTGAAGTGGCTCGATTTCTGACTGAGCCGACTAGAGCATCAATCCAAAAAGTGTATCATGGTTGGCATGCTGGTCAAGCTGGCTCGATTCCTGAGCAAGCTAACTCGACTGGTGTATAGAACCTTCCTAAGATCCTATTTATGTTTAATCTAAATCTATGTACTCTACATAAAAAATCATGAAACTATTTAGATCTAATCTAAATAATAAATCATGATAAAATTTAGATTAAACATATTCAAACATATCATAAAAATCATTAGATCTAATTTAAAATTTTTATGATTAGTATTATAGATCACAACATATCAGGACAATCTTTTCACTATAAGGGGTAAACCTTATAGTAGGATAACCTACAGTCTGTGTGATCATCATTTTTTATTTTTCAGATCAGATTATTATTTAAATCTAATCTAAAAATAATCTATAACATGCATATATCATACATCAAAGAACCTGCTGCTCTGATAACAATTGAAAGAAATGTATAGGATTTCTAGCTTTGATTTTGAAAACTCTTTCCAAAGATTGTACAGCAAAAATGATTATTAATCATATTAATAATAAAAGATATAGATATAATTTGAAAGTCCTACACTATACAGGATCTAATGTACATATATATGCATGCATATCTGAAAAATAAAATATCAAGTGCAGTAAAATGATTTTTCTGCTTCTACGTGTTCAGAATATGTTACCTTTTCGCAGGTAGATGATCTCTATAATTTGATCTCCTCGGTGTAGATCTAATCATCATGACATAGCCACACATGCATTTAGCCTCTATAGGTGTCCACATGAGGTCCTGATCTCGATCGGTTCCTTTCAAGTACTAGCTCACTGCAGGAACCTTTGACGGCTGATATCAGATCAAATTTCTTCGATCTTCTTCACCAGCTCTTCGAATGCTCTAATTTGTCGATGTAAATAAGAAATATAGGAGGTTCTCCTTCCAGATCTGTGAACTCACGATGCTCATTTCTCACAATCTAGAACCCAAAGCCTAGATTGATCCTAGGATATGCACTCACCTAAGACCTTGCACCTAGAATTCCTCACGTAGAGAAAAGACCCTCCCTTCTTTTTCTCACACATTTTTTTTTTTGAGTTCTCATCTGAACACCCATAAAATTAGGTATTTTATAGAGCACACAAATAAGAAAGGCATGAGGGAGAGGTCTAGATTAAGTGGTTAGCCATTCAAACTCAAATCCTATTTGAATTAAACTTATAATCAGATTAAACCTATTTAGGATGCGAGAAGGGAGGGCGTGTGCCCACTTATGCATGGAATTCTTCACAAGAATTCTTAATTCTCGTGGTGAATAGATGGCGCAATATTTGGATGATGTGGCACATGGGAAGACTAGTCAAACTAGTCTCTTATTTGACATCCAATTGAACCAATCCAATCTAAATTGGTTATGCCTAATTAGATCAGATTAAACCCAACTTATTTAGACTTAATTAGGCTTAGTTAAATCCTTATCAAATCAAAAATTAATTAAGCCAAACCTCTGATCAAATCAGAGATCAAACCTTCTTAACGATTAGATCATCTCATAACCTAATCGGGTCAAATCCAAATGAATCCAATTCAATTAGTTTTGATCAAAAATAATAACTCCGTCAAATTAAGTTAATTAGCGATCAAATCACTAATTAATTTTTCATTGATCAGCCATTAGATCAAGTAGAAACCTTTAGTGTGTATGATCCCATAGGTTCGAACCTAAGCCGGTAGCACAGAAACCAATTTCCTATACTAATCGAAGTGACCATCTAGCAATGGTATCTGATATTCAAATAGGCCGAATGGTGCAGTTGCAATATTTAGAATCTACGTGAATATGGTTACTGCATAATTCATCCCTTTGACCTCTGTGCATAGGATGACTTAGTGTTTAAATGTCAATCCTAGAAGATACGTCCAAATCATTTCTCAAAGTAATTAGTCTTATGACCCCTCATAAGGACTATCCTGGCAAAGATTTTGCTAAATTGAAATACTATTGAGCATAGCTCCTAAGTCCAGTAGTGGTCAATCCCATCTTGACTCACGCACCGACTTCTTAAGTACTTAAATGTACCCAAAAATCTTCCATAACTGAATTAGAAATTTAGGTAGTCCGGCACCAAAGTACAGTGAGTTGCTTAAAAATCACTATGGTGATCTCAGATCAGAGGGATACTTACATCCATATTCCATCACAGCAATTCTTGATAGTAGAAAAGCTCTAGAGTTAGTCACGTTCAGTACAGATGTATCCCTACATCTCACCTGCATGCCATACTAGTGTCTCCACACTCGGTTAAGAGGATAATCAATCTATATGGCACACAATGATCTATACTCGATAAATGTTGTCATCCTTGGTAATAACGTATCATTGATCATGAACTATTTTAAGGACTAAATGATAAATCCTTATTTATCAATTCTAAATAGTCCTAAGGACTTCATCACATTAGATAAGAGTTCATTAGAAGATTTTGTGATGAAAAAGCCAGAATAACTTTTATTCAATTAACAATTCATATACAATTACATAAATTAGCTCAATCGTTAACAAACTAACGATTGGCTTTGAGATACTATTCCCAATAGAGGCCCTTTCAATGGCCCAATAGAGAGAGGCCCTCTCAATGGCCCTTTTGTACCCGAACAATCTCATTAGAAAAAGGAGGAGAACCTCATCCTAATGATGGTGAAGATCCTTACAAGGGATAGGAAGGCCTTTAATTCTTAAACATGAGGATAACCATTTTAAGAATAGGAAGACCTCATCCTAATATGGGTGAAGGCCTTCGGTTCTTAAATAGGAGATTAGCCATGTCAGAATTAAGAGGAGGACCTCATCTTGACATGAAAGAAGACCCTCACGAGGGACATAAAGACCTCCAGTTTCTAAACAAAGAGATGTATTTGTTCCTAAATAAGTCCAAAAATTCCTTATTTGTAAACAAGGGGGATAGGTCTACGAGACATCAAACATAAGTTATTGTTTCAAAATAATATCAACATCAAGCATGACAAGAAACAAGAAGACCAACAAGCACCAAACCAAGATAGAACGCAGAAGGATAATTGGAAGGAATATTATTTCATTAAACTAAAATTCATTACATTGGTCCCAAGACCAATTACAAAAAAAACGGGAGAGAAAAAAGAAAAATGAAGTTCTACTCGGACTTCAGACTACAACCCCAGCCATTACAAGGGAATGCTTCAAGTCACTTTCTCTTCAAGTTCCCGCCTTGCTGCCAAGCTCTTACTGAGTAATTTCTAAGCCATCTAGGAGTCTTCTTCAGCCTCTTCCTCAGAATAGTGGACTCGGCTTTGATGTCCTTCACAACATTTTCTTGATAGGTCATATGAATTTTGAGTTGGAGGAGCTCGGACTTATTCTTCTCATATATCTCAGAAAGATTTCCAAGGGTACTCTTCAGAAAGCAACTTTATTTGAATCTCCACTCGGGCCAACCTGAGCTCTATCCGCTAATTGCTTTCGAAGTCGACTCACCTCATCATTGGCAGCCCAAAGTTTCCATTTAGGTTTGGAAATTTGTTCACACCAACCTATCCTATAGGAGTTGTATGCTTTTTTGGCTGCGTGTAGCTAGTTCTGAAGATCAGAGAACCTCTTGGACCAGCCCCATCCATATTCTCCCTGATTTTGAATCCAAGCCGACCCCTTCTCCAGCTATAGGATCTTCTCTCATGCTTCTCAAAGCTCGACCTCCGGGGAGCAGATCTTCGCTATCAAGGTCTAAGATTTCTCACTAGCAAGCTTCTTCACCCACTCAAGTTCCTCAGTCAAATGATATTTCTTGGAACTCCTTGAAGGATTGCTTGGAGGCTTGACGAAGGTGGTTGATCTTGACCGCGGTCTTTGCATAGTTGCATTTAGATTTCTGAAGTTCATCCTCTATTTTCTTTAATTTTTTATTGGTGTGCTGAACTTCTTTCTTTAAAGCTTTAATATGAGCCTTCAAGAGGACGACCCGAGGTATCGATGTAGTTTTGGCTCATGGCTGTGTCGGATGCAAGCTAAACTCTGAATTATGAGCACATCACAACACACAAAGGTATGAAAAAAGGAAGAAGTTTAATTCGTCGGCTGGGGTTGGTTCCTCAGCAGGTGTGGGGGCGTTGGCAGTAGGTCCAATAGGAGGGAGATCAGCTTTAGCCACTGAAGGCTCAGCTTCATCATCGGAAGAGTCCTCCAGCCCATCCAATAGGAAGTCAAGGTTCAGCTCGAAAACTTCTTGGCAACTCACTATTGGCAAAGGTCGAAGCCCTTGCTGAAGGCTTCTCGAGCAAACTCCACCTTGATGCCTTCCAACTCTTTTGAAGACTTGAAGGCCAGAACAACCTACTCCTTCATGTCCGCAATCCGCCTCCTTTCTTCAGTGACCTTGATCTCAGCTTTTACCCTCTTGCCCACCTTCGATGCCAGTGCATCCTTGGTCTCTGCCAATGCCTGTTTAGCCTTTTTGAGCACCTCTTGGAGATGCTCGACTTTGGTGGATTTCTATTCGAGCATCTTCTTCAAGCACTTGACTTCAACCTTAGCTCCTTGGCCTCTACCTTGTGGCATCGACCTCCTTTATGGCCTTGGAGACCTCGGCCTTGTAGAGATTGACCACCTCCACATTTGCAAAAAGATGGTGCCCCAGCTGCAAGTAGCAAAACAGATATCACTATTGGGAAGCATACATATATTCAATCAAATTTGAAAAGGAAAAAACGACCACCTCAAGGAAGGCCGCAAAAGAGTCTTTCTTCTTTTCTTGGTCATTCATCCACAGAATCTTCTCAATTATGTCGAGGATGATGCAGCCTTACATGAGGGGTCGGACAACCCTCCAGTCATCAAGGGAACCTCATCCGGGTTGGTGTTATTTCCACTGGATTTATTAGAGTTCTTCCAAGGTCAAACTCTCTTAGCAACTGATTTTTTCTTCCTTTTTTCCACCTCCTTTTTCTTCTCCTTGGGAGGTGTGGAAGTAGTGACCTCGATGGGTGAGCTCAAGGCCGGCAGAGGCACTTTAATCTCTGGAGTAGTTTCCTGGGCTGGAATGGCCGAGCTTGAATCACCGACCTTTACCCGCTTTGATGACTACCCTAGGGCACTGCCCTTCCTTTTTTGGGCTAGGAGTCCCTTTGTCAGTTGCTTCAATTCTTTGGCATTCATTTTTGTAAAAATAAGTAGGCCAAAGCACAGATTAATACCTTTAGGGTTGACAGGGCTTAGGCCGAGATTGTATAGGGTTTGATCATCTATCAGATTGGACAGTGAGAGAGTTTTGTAATTCTTGAGGATATTGGCAGAGTCGAGGTTTTCTCGGTTTAACCTCAGAGCCCTATAGATAGAATCTCTAAGTTGGCCCCAGGTAGGAAGTCCTAGCTTGAGTGAAGGGTAGGATATGAAAAAGAATTTTTCCTTCTAGCTATAAATGGAGGAAGAAGAACCATTAAGCAATCCCTTCTTGCAGAACTGGGATGAGACATTCCACCAGTCCTTGGTAGAACGGTGATGTTTAAAATTGAAGAAAGTTTGGAATAAGAAAGTTGAGGGTTGAACCTTGGCCAGAAGGCAAAGCATAAGGAATCCTACAATAGAGCGAAAGAAGTTCGAGCGACTAAAGAAAGAGATGTTTAGAAAACAAAAAAGTTCAATGACAAAAGAAGGAATGGAAAGTCTTAGCCCAGCCTGGAAAGCCTCCGTGTACAAATTAAACCAACCCAGAGGAGGAGCACAAGCCCATCCTGCTGATCTGGGAAGTCCCAGTTTGTACTTGGAGGGGACCCCATACTGAACTCGAACTAAGGAAAGGTCTTCAATAGAAAGGGTGCAGGCAATGGTTCTAGGAACAAAAGTTGGGTGGGCTACTTCTCTAAGTTTGGCTTCATCCCTAGGGCTGGGGTTAGGGGAGCTCGGATTGGAGGGACTCTTAAAACCGATAGACCTGGAGCATTTGGAAGCCATCCTGGATTGAGAGAAATTATGGAAAACTTGCCAAAAATCAGACAAAATTGGCAAAAAAACTCAAAGAACAAGAGTAAGAACAATCAAATCCCCCCCCCCCCCGCGTGAAAACTCTTGAGGATTGAAAAACAAAAGAAAGATAGGGAAATATAATAGAAGGGTTAGGATACTAACCTAAATTGGGTGGAGAACTTGGTCGTATAGTTGGAATGATGAAAGAAAAGTGGAAATAGGGCATCGAAGATCAAAGAACGCAGAGAACAGGACTCTCAGGAACGCAGAGAACAGGACTCTCAGGATTGAGGAAAGCTAAAAGAGCAGTGAAGGAATGGGAGAAGAAGTAGGGTAAAGAAGAAGAAGGGAGAAGGCGCTTAAATAGTTAGAAGAACCTCAAAGCAGTTATGATTTTGGAGCGTCTGTGCTGAATGCCCATCCTCTGCATGTCTTCCCTATTATTGCAGTGACAGACATCTGACAAAACCATTATGGCACCTATAATTGAGCTCCGTGCTAGGAGAAATTCAAAAAATTGAGATCATTTTGGGTCATTCGGCAATAAAGAAACTTCTATGTTGATCTGAATGGTCCTAAATATTTCATCTCCCAAAGGCGGAAAGCCAAAAGAAACTTCGGCGATCATATGTTTTGATACTTCCTTTATCCAAACTTCAAACTTGGGAGTATGGGAATAGGTGTTGGGGATAAAATAGCTCTCATTGAAGTCCAACCGAAAGTCTAACCTCGGTATAGTGCCATCTGGAGCCACAATGATTAGATCTGAGCTTCACTCAAGTTGATCTCCTAGTCCAGACAAGTCCCTGAAGATCGGCTTCTAGGTGCGATCAGGCTCAATGCTTTGATCAAGGGCAGCTCATCCCAGAAGTAACAACTGCTCTCTTCATTGTCCAATTTTGTGTGGAGGCTGAACTCCTTTACTCCAATTCTCCAACCTCGCCTTGATAACTACAAATCCTATCAATACTACATTATGAACTTCAGCCAGACAAACTTGAACAGTGAAAGGAGTTTGCCATCCGATCAATTTTGATCACCAGCCCAGAGTAGGCAACGACCGCCCCGTAGATATTAAACTCCCGCACCATTCGACCTCAACTAGTTGCTGACTTTGGGTGCCAACCGAACTTCTCTTTCTTACCTTGTGGATAGTAGATCTTGTCAATTCAAAACCAAGAACTTTGGTTGGGTGAATTAAGTCAGTAAAAGGACCTCGCTACCAACTTGAGTCCGATCTTTAACCAGGGATAAGTAGTAACCACTTCACAAGCATTGAACCTCAGTACTCCTCCATCCTATCTTCAGGCCAACCTTCAAGCTCAGTCAATCCGATCTTAAGTTCTAATAGCTTAGTCTTGGTATGAATGGCACAATACCAAGCCCGAAATCCTCCAACCTTCCATCTAAACTCCAGCAAATGAGATTCAACCACTAGCAAGTCATGACAAATGATAATCCACTCTCCATAACAAACTTTGAGTAGCTCGAACGATCTTCTGACATTCTGTTATGATATTCACTATCATTCTATTAGAAGCTTCATCTATAAAAAGGGACTCTCTAGATACGTCTTTTTCTCTAAGTTCTTTTCTCCTTTCAAATCTCCTATGTACTCCATTCTTATTAGCTAGAAAGCAAACTTGATCATCACAGGGTCCATGCCGAAGCCACCCACCTCTGGTCCATATTACAGGTCTCACCAGTAGGATCTCCACCTCCACCTCCAGTGCATTTCGGTGGCCATCTATTTTCTGCACCAACATCTACCTTACTGATGAGCAAAAGGTATTCGTCAATCTTTTTGGAAAGAGAGTTTCTTAGTGAAGAAATTAATGCCTCTAAGGTCGAGCTTGATGAAGTTCGACAGGTAGAAGAACCGTCACATGTAACTAAACCTAAACTAGTTTTGATTTGATCAAACTCGGAGCCTGTTGTACAAGCAACCTTAAGGCGATCCAATAGAGTACCACATCAGCCAGATAGATACTATAGTTTTTTTATTTCGGAATGAAGATCCTATCAAGCTTGATGAGGATTCTCGATCACCTATATGGATACAATATAGAGGATTGACTCTAAGAAATGGCTTGAATCCATGAAATCCAAAATGGAGTCCATGAAGATCAACAATGTAGGTGTATATGATACAACCTGAGGGGTTCACATCTACAGACGAGTCTAAGGCCTGCAAGCTTTAGAGATCTATTTATGGATTGAAGCAAGCATCTTAGAGTTGGAACATGCATTTTGATAAGATGATCAAAATATATGGCTTCATTAAGAATGAAGAAGAACCCTCATATATAAATGGATGAATGGTTTAGTGGTAGTATTTCTTATTCTGTATGTGAATAATATTCTCTTAATCGAAAATGACATACCTACATTATAGAAAATAAAAGTATGGCTATCGTCACAGTTCTCCATGAAGGATTTGAAGAAGCATCTTACATCATAGGAATGAAAATCTATAGAGGTAGATCTAATAAGCAACTTAGGTTGTTGCAATCCATGTATATAGATACTGTACTGAAATGGTTCACCATGGAGAATTCTAAGAAAGACTATCTTCTGATAGGCTATGAAATTTCTCACTTAAAGAAAGATTGTCCAACAACCCCTTAAGAGAGAGAGAGTGTATGAGTAGAATTTTATATGCTTTGGCAGTGGGTTCTATAATATATGCCATCACATGTACGAGATCGGACGTGGCATACTCACTTGGGGTAGTCAGCAAATACCAGTCCAATCTAGATGAGAACCATTCGAAGGTTGCGAAGATCATTCTTAAGTATTTAAGAAATACCAAGAATCAATGACTCATTTATGGAGAATCTGATTTGAAACTCATGGGATATACTAATTTCAATTTTCAGTCAGATCATAATGATAGCAAGAGTATATCGGGATACGTTTTTATCCTAAATGAAAAAATCTATTGAAAAAGTTTTAAGCAGCATATCATGGCTTATTCAATTTGTGAGGTGGAGTATATTGCAGCATCTGATACTGTAAAAGAAGCTATGTGGCTGAGAAAATTCATCAGCAAGCTTGGAGTGGCACCTTTTCTTGATGATTCAATTCTACTCTACTATAATAGTACTGTAGCTATAGCTTAGGCAAAAGAACCAAAGGCATATTAGCAAATGAAGCATATTTTGCATCGTTATCATCTTATCAAGAAGATCATAGATCGAGATGATGCCGAGCTTCAGAAGATCGATAGAAAGGAGAACTTAACCGACGACCTATTTACCAAAGTCCTTGGAATCAAGAAGTTCGAAGATCACAAGTTGAAGATGGGTATTCGATACTGTTCCGATTGGTTTTAGTCCAACTCGGAGTTGTTGGAAAATAGTGTCCTAAAGCCAATCATCTAGGATGTAGATGATTGAGCTTTTTATTATAATTGTATATAAATTTTTTATTAATAAAAGTTATTTGGCACCTTTCATCATAAGTTGTGCATCTTCTATATCGAACTCCTGTGTTATGATGAAAGTTCTTAGAACTACTTCTAAATGATAAAGGAGGATTTATTGTGTAGTTCTTAAATTATGTTTATGATCAAATAATATGTCATTATAAGGATAATGATATTTATCAAGTATAGATCATTGTGTGCCATATGGATTGGTTGTCCTCTTAACTAAGGAGTGTGGAGACATTGGTGTGGCATACAAGTAAAATATTAAAGTACATCATCGCCAAAGAGTGACTCACCTACTGAGTGCTCTGCTATCAAGAGCAACTTGTGAAGGATATAGGCATGAGTGTCCCTTAGACTTGAGATCACCATGGTGACTTACAAGCAATTCACTGTACTTTGATACCAGATTATCTATATTTCTAATGTAGTGACGAAAAACTGCTGGGTACAGTCAAGTACTTACAAAGTCTGTATGTGAGTCAAGATGGGATTGACCCCTCTAGACTATTAGAAATAATGCATCACTGTATTTCAATAAGTAAAGCCTTAGATAAGATAATCCATGTGATGGATTTGAAAGGTTGAAATGACTCCTTTAGGGTTGGCAGCAAACCCTATGTTGTCTTGAGCATTTGAGATCAAAGAGATGAATCATGTGGTTTCCATATGCTGAGGTTCTTGGATATTGCTTTGCAAATATTCGATCAATCCAAATGTCAGGAACTATTGCTAGATGGTAACTTCGATTAGTATAGAAAATAGTTCCTATACTATAGGCTTAATTTTCGAACCTATGGAGTCACGCACTAAGTCATGAAACATTGAAAAGAATTGACCTATAATCTAATTGTTTAATTTAGAAGTATGTGACTTAATTGAACAAATAGATTAGCTTAATTAATAATTAAGTTAGAGGTCATACAAGATTAAATAGTTGACTATGTCTTACGAGCATTGGACATGAGGTGAAGATTTAATTCCGAAGATGATTGTGATCAAATATTTGATCCAAAGAATTCATGAAAAAATGAATTCAAGTACTAATTATTTTAGATTAGATCTAATTTAATTAAACTTGATTTAATTGGGCTTAATTAGGTTGAAAATCCAAGTCAGACTTGGACCAGAACCATGATCTAATTAGGGTCAGCAATCTATTCGAAATTGGTTCGAATATGGTTCGAATTGGATTCGAATCGGACCTAAAATAGATTAGATCCTTAGAGATCCAATACACTAGGATTCTCTCCTTGTGGCCAACCAAGAGAAGGAGGGGTGTTGGATATGGTGAGGACTAAGAGTGAGGAAGAGAGGGCACCACTAGGTGGCGCCAATACTTCTTCATGAAGTAATCCTCTTTGGATATGGTTAGGACTAAGAGTGTTGGAAAATATATCACAATGCCAATCATCTAGGTTGTAGATGATTGAGCTCATTGTAATATGTATATGAATTATTTAATGAAGAAATTATTATTTTGGCTTTTCATCACTTGTTATGCATCTTTCTTATGAACTCTTTTGTGATGAAGTCCTAAAGACTATTTAAAATCAATAAAGAAGGATTTATCATTTAGTTCCTGAACCAGTTCGTGATCAAATGATATGTTGTTACCTAGGATGACAACGTTTATTGAGTGTACGTCATTGTATGCCTATAAGTTGGTTGTCCTCTTAACCAAAGTGTGTGGAGATATGGTATGGCATGCAGATAAAATGTAGGGATATATTTCATTAAATATGATCCCACTATGGAGCTCTCTACTGTCAAGAGTTGCTCATGAAGGATATAGATATAAGTGTCATTAAAACTTGAGATCACCATGATAACTTGCAAGCAACTCACTATACTTAGTATCAAACTACTTGCATTTATAATATAGTGACGGAAGGTTTTTGCATGCAGTCAAGTACTTATGAAGTTGGTGTGTAAGTTAAGATGGGATTGATCCCTCCAAATTTTTTCTAAATACTCTGATGTATTTCAATTTAGCAAAACCTTGAATAGGATAATTCTTATGAGGAGTCATGGATTTATGAGGTTGAGACATAATCTGGATGCACTAAGTAGGAGTTGACAGTTAAACTCCGATGTCATCTTGAGCGTTACGATCAATGGGATGAATTATATGATAACATATGGCACAAGTTCATGGATGTTGTGTTGCAACTATTCGATCTATCTGGATATTGAGTATCATTGTTAGAACAACACATCGATTGGTATAGAAAATTTATTCCTATGCTACCGGCTTAGTGTTCGAACCTATGGGGTCATACATAATAGAAGTTTCTACCTGATCTGATGGTTGATCCTGAGTGCCATTGGATTGGGACTCTAGATCAAGAGTCCCACTAGACTAGGACTCTATGATCAAGTCCTACTGGATGGGACTTGGAGTCCTACTAGTCTAGGATGTGAGGATTGGTGTGGTGCTCCCAAGCCTTGGAAGGCTATAGGAGGAGTCAGGATGTTGGCTCTAGGAGACTAGGATGGGTGTGAGTCTTAGGACTAGGATAGAAGTTATTCTAGATGAAGACGGCATGTAGCCCTGCACGAGTTCGAGATTTAGGTGTGAGGACCTTAAGGGGGCTTGGTAGGTTCTCCAAAAATCTAGGACACAAGGTGAAGCAAAGGACCAAAGCCAAGAGAAGAATCAGCCAAGGTAAGGGGCTGACACACAGACGGATTGGCTCAGATAAGCTAAGCCGGCTGTCTCAGGTTAATAAAAGACAGAGTTCGGACGAGATGCAGACGAGCCAACTCAGCTTTTGAGAGAGCCGGCTCGACAGTGGCATACAGAACATATGGGATTTTTTGTTTGGTCTAGAATAGGATTTTATTCTAAGGATCTTAAGACCTAGTCCGATAAGATCTTAAGGAGGCTAATACATGTATGGATTGGGTTTAGATCCAGGGGATGAGAGCATGTAAGACATGAGTGTACATGGGCTCGATGAGTGCTTTCATGTATTGAGTTAGCATAGGAGAGTTTTTTAGCTAGAGTTTGAGTTTATTAGAATTTATGTGGTATAACAAAAATCCTAGGATATATAAACCAAGTTTTTGTAACTTTTATAAAGAGTGGAATCAATAATATACAACTTCTCTCCCTAACTTCCTTCTCTATTTTCTCTCTGGTTCCAAGGCCAAGCCTTAGGTGCCATCTATCTTTGCTCTTCTTCGTATTTTTGGATTAGCATCCAGGTTCGCGCAAGAGATCGGATCTACGACTGTGGTTTGAGTTGCCATAGGCACCAATACTTGGTATCAGAGGTAAGTGTTGCACTAACAATTGGTATCAGAGCCCGATTGAGCTTGAAGGAGGAAGAAGATCAAGTTTCGGTAGAGATCAGCAGCGAGGTTCTCTCCAGGCTTCATGAGAAAGAAAGTGATCTAAGGGCTGCTGTCCACCATCCCTAGTTAAAGTAATTTTCAGATCTACCTGTTGGTTGTTTATTGATTCGATTTGATCATGGAGAATAACAGGTTGAAGGTATGATTTGAGAAGTTTGATGAAAAGAAAAGTTTCATGATGTGAAAGGTTAGGATGAAGAATCTGCTAATTCAGATGAGGCTAGATTTAGACTTAGAGGATAGGTCAGAGGAGATGATAGATAAGGAGTGGAAGTCCTTGAAGAAAAGGACATGTGTCATGATTAAAGCTTGTCTGGCAAATGAGGTACTGTATGGCATATTGAAGGAAAAGACACCCAAAGATTTATGGTCGAGGTTACATCAGTTGTATATTGGGAAGAACATGTGCAATAAGTTGGTGCTGAAGAAGCAACTGTATAGCCTTCGGATGTAGGAGGATGAGGATGTTGCGGGACATATTCAGTATTTCGATCGAATGACCATGGACTAGCTCAACATTGAGGTGGAGTTTGAAGAGGAGGACAAGAGTTTATTGCTACTATGTTCACTATCCGAGAGCTTTGATCCATTGATAACTACATTAAGGAGACACTGGTGTATGAGGAGATCGTATCAATGCTAAGGTCCAATGAGCAGCGGAAATGAATGACAAAGAGGGAGGTCTTCCATAAGGGTCTCATGTTTTCAGAGAGGCCCAGGCAAGGGAAGAAGAAGGGTCAGCAAAAGGGTAGTAAGGGGTCCAAGAAGTGCATCAAGTGCGGTGAAGCAGGGCACCTTAGGCAAGAATGTCTGCTTTGGAGGAAGTGTAAGGAATGAGAAAAGTCTGATTCCATCATTTCAGTCGCTAAAAGTGAAGAGTCGAATGAGCTCTTGGTGGTTTCATAGGAGCCTGTAGGGTGCAGTGTATCCAAGATAATTTCAAAGGGATCCATGGAGTGCGAAGGATCCGAAGGAGCAGCAACTATGTTCGAGGTGCAGTGGCAGGCTCAGTAGTGCAGCGTTGGGTGGTTAGCCTCGAGGGACATGGTTATAGAGTTAGCTTCTATGGCATTAGGAGGACTTTGATTTTAGATGGAACACCGGGTAGAGGTGGCTTCACAAGTGGAGAAAGTTTTGACATGAGTCTAGAGCAGAGGAGTGTAGGAGGACCAATATTCCAGCACCAACGTCAGAGATGCACATTCTAGATGGAGCAGCATGTGTGGAGGGACAGGCATAGTTCTGAGAAAATTATGTCAGGGTATGCAGTGAGTGCTGGATTACTGCAGATTCTTCATGAAAGTCCAAGACAAATGATGCGGTTGTCAAACAGAAGGATCTCTACAACTCCAAGGATGGTGCATAGGTGCAAGTCAAGATCTTCAGTAGTGGAGGCAGTCATCCCAAAGGCCTCAAAAGGAGCTCGACAGCTGAAGAGAGATAGCGGTGGCAAGGTATGCACAAGTACCTATCAGGGCGTGCAACGATAACGAGATTGTGCTAGAACATTGCAGATGTAACAAGGCTTGGGCACACCAAGATGGAGATAATGAGGATTGGTGTGGTGCTCTCGAGCCTTGGAATGCCATAAGAGGAGTCAGGATGTTCGCTTCGAAAGACTAGGATGGGTGTGAGTCCTAGGGCTTGGATGGTTGTCCTAGGTGATGGCAGTGTGTAGCCCTGTACGGGCTCGAGGGTCAAGTGTGAAGACCTTGAGGGAGCTTGGTAGGTGCTCCAAAAATCTGGAACATAAGGTAGAGCAAAGGACCAAAACCAGGAGAAGAATCAGCAAAGATAAGAGGTTGACACATCGGCGGGCTGGCTTGGACATGCAGTCGAGCTGGCTCGGGCTGAGGCCGAGCTGGCTCAGGGTACAACCGAGCTGACTATCTTAGGTAGATAGAAGATAGAGTTCGGATGAGATGCAGATGAGCCAGCTCGGCTTCTAAGAGAGCCGGCTCGACGGTGACGTATAGAACATAAGGAGTTTTCTATTTGGTCTAGAATAAGATTTTATTTTAGGGGTCTTAAGACCTAATCCGATAAGGTCTTAAGGGGGCTAACATATGTATAGATCAGGTTTAGATTTAGGGGATGAGAGCATATGAGACATGGGTGTACATGAGCTTGGTGAGTGCTTTCATGTACATGGTTAGCCTAGGAGAGTTTTTCAATTGGAGTTTGGATTTATTAGGATTTATGTGGTGTAGCAAAAATCCTAGGGTATATAAACCTAGGTTTTGTAAGTTTCACAAAGAGTGAAATCAATATACAAGTTTTCTTCCTAACTCTCTTCTCTCTTTTCTATCTGGTTCCAATGCCAAGCCCTAAGTGCCATCTATCTTTGCTCTTCTTTGTAATTCTATATTAACACCTAGGTTCGTGCAAGAGATCGGATCTATGACTCTGATTCCGAGCAGTCATAGGCACCAACACTTGGTATCAAAACTAGATGTTGCACCAACATAACACATAACACTATGATCAAGAGTCCCACTGGTCTAGAACTTTGTGATCGTGAGTTCAACTGAACTGGGACTCTAGGATCAAGAGTCCCACTGGTTTGGAACTTTTTGATCAAGAGTTCCATTAGGATGGGACTCTATTATTCAAAGATCCTCTGGATTGAGACTCTATATTTATGGAAGGATTAATTAGCAATTTGATTGCTAATTAACTCAATTTGATTGAGTGATGAGTTCTGGGTTAAATCTAATTGAATTGGATTCAATTGGATTTGACCCAATTAGGTTATGAGATGACCTAATCACAAAGGAAGATTGATCCTTGATTTGATCAGGGCTTGAGCTCAATTAATTTCTAATTTGATTAGGATTTAATTAAGATGGTTTAAGCCTAATTTTATTGAGTTTATTCTAATTTAATTAGGTTAAGCCAAATTTATTTGGATGGAGACCTAATTGGATAAACTAGAGAGTCCAATTAGATGGACCTTATCCCTTGCGCCTTGACTCTTTGACCATCGCACTTCTTCCATGAATTTCAGATCTCTCGTGCATTTTTTCCCATGCCTAGATGAATATTGGCACCCCATATTCTCTCCCCTTGACCTAATCCGAGTGTTGGATAAGGTTGATATATCTATCTTGAATTTTGAATTCAAGATAGGTGGTTGGAGGTTGGAACTAATCCAGCCTTATATTTATCTCTTCACACGTGCCTCCCCACCCTTTTATCATCCATTTAAGATCTGATTTCTGAGTGGGCGTGTGCATGAGAGAGTCCTTTTGCCAGTGAAAAAGATTTTCATGAAAAAACTACTAGAGACGGGGTGTGTGGAGTCTTCTGGGCGTGAGAGTCTTCCGAGAGTCCTTTCCCTTCTTGTCTTCTACTTTCTTATCTCAGATAAGATCTAAGTGGGGTGTGTGATATATTTTGTGAAAGTGGTTTCACAAGAAAAATCAGAGAAGGGCATGAGGAACTTCTGGGCATGAGATCTAAGTGTCAGAAAAATCCAGAGAGTCGGGTCTCTAGGGTTTCAAGGTGCAGGATGTCCTAGGATTTTTATTTAGGGTTTGGAAAGTAAGATCGAGAGTTGTGAGTGTCACCACTCCATGAAACTTTTCACACCTCATTGTTATCCTTCCTAGTATGTCTTTTGGTCTCCTAGAGCATCCCGATGATCAGAAGGAGTTCGATCAAGATCGGTTGTCGAAGGTTCGAACAAGGAGCTAGCACTCTAGAGCAGCAGATCAAGACCTAGAGTTTTGTATAGATGATCCATAGAATCCGAACACTCTATGCAGCTACATTGCATCGTGAAGAGCCCCAGTTGGAGGTTTTTAGTTGTAGAGATCATCAACTCACACTCAAGTTTCATGTTCTGAACACAAGTAGAATAGTAAATTAGATTTACTATTCTCTAATTTCAGATTTTGTTATGTATATATATCATATCATGATCCTAGTGTAAGGAGTCATATGATTAGATCATATATATATATGTAGATTAATTAGATTAATCTTATATCTTTTGCTGTCATTTTTCAAAAATAGTTTGGAAATACATGCTAGAAACTCCTGCTAGTTTCCTTTAGTGGTATTAGAGCCTAGGTCATATGATATGATATATATGTTAATTAGAATCTGATTTCTAACATATATTATTTGTTTTTAGTCTGAGTAGCAAGTAGTTGGATTGGGTTGGTTGCCATGGCTATCCAGTCATAGTAGAAAAATAGGATTTTATGGCCCTCTCCTTCCATTCGATGGGGTTCTCCTATGGTGGTAGGGGTGTCGCAATGATTATATCATATGAAAATAAAAAATAAAAGAAATTTTTTAAAATTATTTCAATCTAAAAATTAATCATGAATATGTTTAGATTAGATCTAAAATGGATTCATGGTTTAATTTCTATCTTGTACATTATTTTCTGTTTATAACATGCAATTGGTTGCTGTTTATGAAATGAGCCGACTCATTTAAAAAATGAGTCGGCCCATTTAGTAAATAAAAAAATTTGTATATATGAGAATGTGAAAATATTTTACAAAATTTTGAAATTATTTCTAATACCAAATCCCAACCCATCAGTCTTATACTTAATTAAGAATTGAGGATTGTTCATTAGGATCTAGAATTATGAATTAAAGATCTTAAGACAATTGCATAACACGTGGGTTAATGGGTTAGCATTAATCAGGTCTGTTAATTGGGTTAGACCTAAGGTTAGAATTAAAGAATGGATTTAACTAGAGTAATTGATCAAATCTAATCAAATATTGATTTAGATTAGATCAAGGACACTCTAGATCAAATTACAATAGTTGTAGTTGGTCAAGTCCATGTATTTAATAAGAACCAAATGGACTTGATGATTTTGGCTCAGTGGTCAAGCCTAGATTGCTAGGTGGATTAAATTGAAACCAATTAATTAGTTAGTGTCTAAGGTATGTCTGACAGTCTAGATCAGTAATTTTTAATTGTGAGCTACTTGCATAGATTCAATCTATGATGATTTAATAGCACATCAATGATCTTACTTACCTGGCCAATATGATGGATTAGGTTTTGATTAGATCACTTGATGATTCAAGCCGATACATGTCAATTAGGTAAATCAGTATGATTGATTTTGATCAGTAAGACTGATATAAGTGCCCTTGGATCAAAATTGATCCTAGTCCTTATCAATGACTTAGAGAAGTCAATGGGAGGATTTGACTTGTCGAAGTCATGGGACTAATTTGGTCCATATCTTCTCTATCCTTAAATCACATGTAATCTAAATTCTCTAAATTATTAGATCCTTAAAAATGATAAAGTTATGGAGATAACCGAGTCATAGCCTCCCATTAAGGCGGATGGTAATGGATCCAATTATCTAAGTAAACATTGAAGGTGCCTTGTACCTGGTGTTCATCTAGATATTGGAATTACTATTCATCATATGATGATTAGGTTGCACTCTCTGAATGATGATCAGGTTGGCCAGAGCTTTTCTCAGGCCTAGTCATCATTGGTTTGATGCATCGAACTCAGTCATGTTACTAGTTGGAGGCGATCAATGAAGGTGCCTTACGCCTATTGAAGAGGATCCCTGGGGCAAAATTGAATCCTAGTAATTGTTTGGAGAAATAATTGGTTGAGAACCTACTTGTAGATGCACATGGGTTGACCAGAGCTTTCTTGGGCCCATTTGTAATCTATATGAATTCTAGTACCTACCAAGCAGTTAGTGTAATTTCTTGAATTGGAGGTAGAGGCTATCAATTCATAGAAAATAGTGAAAGGACCTTTAAAATAAAGTCCAAATCTTTAAGATTAAATAATTCATGTACTAATAAGATCTTTTGTTTTCTTTTCAGTTAAATAGAATGGCTAGTATTTTGTCACTTCATTCACTGTTGGATAGTTACAAGCTTATAGGACTTAATTTGAATAATTAGTATCAAAAATTAAGAATTGTTCTGGAGAATGAGTGGATCCTATATGTACTTACGATCCAACACTTGAGGAGCCTGCTGCGAATGCTTGTGATGCGATCTGAGATACTTACCAGAAGTGGCTCAATGATCATATCAGGATGCATTGCATTATGCGGGCAGCAATAGACAAGGAGCTCAGTTGTAAGATTTAAGATGCTGAGCCAAAGGAAATGATTCAAGTATTGAATAAATCCTTCGATACTCCTCGAGAAAAGGTGCATCATGTTGGGGTTGAAGGAAAAAACCTATTTTTCAGATCAGGTTCGTTCAGATCCGATTGGATCAGAAGGGATATTTCAAAAAAAAAATTTCTAAGATCCTAATCAAATCTGAGACTCCTCAAATCTAATCTTATTGATCTGATAATAAAAATAAAAATTAAAATTAAATCTAATTTAATTATATCATTATTTTGGGTAATCCAATTACCTTGTGATGATCCTGATGCTTGCTTGAGGTTCTGGATGTAGCCACGCAAGTGCCTGGCCTCTACCAGTATCCACTCGGACAGGATCTAAAGATATTCTTCTTTTCAATCAATCTTCCAAAAATTAGATCTGGATCTAATCTTGAAGGTCTTCAAAATGGCTTTTGAAGAAAACAACCATTGTCTCTTGCAGCAGTGTTGCCTTCTTCCTTTCCTGACCTCTTTCACTTGCTTAGATTGCACCTTCTTCATGCCCAAAGTCCATTGGGCATAGAGAGGAGAGAGAGGACCAAAGGATGGCATGGAGAAGGAGGGAGAGGGGCTATGTGGCATGGGCTAAAGGCAGAATCCTTGAATTCTAGGTGCAGACAGGGTTTATATAGACCCTACTGCACCATGCAGTGCCACATCATCCTGTCCAATCACGGTCCTTTGTGCAATCAGATCTAAATCTAATTGGTGGGATAACATCATCTGATCCAATCAAATTAGAGTCCCTCAAAACTCTGGCGCCAAGATTGGGTCAAACAAGTCTTCTTGGCGCCACCTAGTTTGATTCCCTAAAGCAACTAGTGTCCCATCTGTATAGGACTCCATCTTCTATCCTCATGGGGCACATTGCCTCCCTAGGCATGCGCCCCTTGCTTGTCTGCTTTTTAGTAGGGGGACAAGTCCCCAGGTTCTCTCCTATAGGTGCATGATACATGGGCAGATGTCTAAGTGTCTAGGGTCGACGTTTGACCAATGTCCAAAAATAAGATTTAGCTTGTGACAAAAAAAGATAGGTGTTGCCTCAAATTTATCACATAAATTAAGAAAACCCTTTTTGACCTGGACAGGCTCCAGTCAGACCAAGTAAAGATTCCTAAGTGAGCGCAAATATATTTGGCTCAATCGAGACAAGCTTTAATGATTATTAAAGGAGAACATTAGGCTCAATCATGTGCTAGCATGATTTTCTTAAAACTAATTAAATCTTATTCAAATCAATTGAACTAGGTTAATCTAATTGATGATATCCAGATCCAAATTCTTGTTTGTGTGACTCAGTTAAGTTCAATTTCATATGGTAATAGGATATGTCACGATCTCTATCATCGACATCATTGAAATATCTTCCGATGGATCAGAACTCTTCTGATTTAGAACAACTAGAATGATCGATCATCTAAATCATTCTAATTGCTTCCCAAAATCCACTAGTGACACCTAGCAGTATATGGTGGCAACCCATCAGAACTGAAAGCAAACCTCTTGGTGTAAGCTACTTGTGTGATTAAGTTCCTTCTATCTTGAGCCCCGATCAGATTAGGGTTAAGGTGAACTCTCATCAAAACCCTAATATCCGTCATATGATGTAATTAATAATTCAATTCAAGTCCAATGTGAAAATCCTAAATAGAAACTCTTTCTATTATTTCACTCTGCCATGGCCATGGGCTTATGGACTTGATTCTCATGATCATCATAGGGCTACTCCTCATCTACTGAGGTAGATAGATCCCTTATTGGTGCAATCCAATTCCTACAATGAACATGCTATAGCCAACATATACCTCAGGATTCTGAATGGCTAGAAGACCGAGTTATGGTGTAGTCAAACTATAACACCCTCAAGGTGAACTTGTCGATGCACCTCAGGTCAAGAACCAAACACACCACTGCAACTTCGAGCCAGTTATCGATGAGAAGGTAGACTTCCTCATGACTGTTTGAGGTAGTCACGCTCAATGCCCTCGTTCTCTAACGAGTATCTTTACTCTCACTTCGGTGTCTCTACACCATAGACTCAAGACTCATCTATCTAAAAGAAGCGATCGTACACCAACCTTCGGATCAATCACCATCCTCATGATGATCCTATGGTCGGGAGCATTTTATGAGTTAATAATGAAAATTCATGTCTTAAATTTTCAAGTCTTGAAAATATGAACTATCATTACCATTAACTCAAGGGATGTATCACAGACACTTTGAAATACACACTATGATAGAAAATAATATATTTGATTATTTATAGTTAAAATTATAATTTTGCCCTTAGAAGTGTATTATAAGTGTCAGCCAATCTGACTTCTAGGGCACACATATCTAACAAACTCTCACTTGACCTAAAGCCAACTCGATACAAATCTAAATCCCATCTTCTCAAGGTGGGCTTTGATCTTCTGCTAGCCCAACGGCTTTATAAGTGGGTTTGCCACATTGTCTACAAAGTCAACTCTTTTGACCTCGACGTAACCTTTCTCAAGATAATCGCAGATGAGGTGGTATAGCCGCTCGATGTGCTTTAATTTTTGTTGAGACCTCGGCTCCTTAGCAAGGGCTATGGTGCCATTATTATCGCAGTATAAAGAAATGGCATCCAATGGCATTACTCGATCTAATTTCTGGTAAACTTCTTATACTTCTTGTACCAGAATGCCTTCCTTCGCAGCTTCTGACGCAGCGATATATTCTGCTTTCCATGGTGGAATCTGCTATCACTGTCTACTTGGAACTCTTCCAATTAATAGCACCACCATTACACATAAATAAACTATCAGATGTCCACTTTCGATCATCTATATCGGATATAAAATCTGAGTCTATATATCCCTGGACTTGGAGTTCTCCATTACCAAAAACCAACATCATATCCTTAGTTCTTCTTAAGTACTTAAGGATACATTTCATAGAAGTCCAGTGTTCTTCACCTGGATTTGACTGATATCTGCTTGTGACACTCACAGCATGGGCTATATCAGGTCGTGTACATAACATGGCATACATGAGGCTCCCTATTGCAGAAGCATAAGGGATCTTGCTCATGCGTTCTATTTCCTCAGGTGTGCTTGGGACACATCTTCTTGGAGAAGATGAATACCATGTCTGAAGGGTATTAATCCCCTCTTAGAGTTTTTCATAGCTAAACCTCTTTAGTACTTCCTATTTGTACATCTTCTGTGAAAGTCCTAGCATCCTATTCGGTCTATCTCCTATAGACCTTAATTCCTAGAATAAAGGATGCTTCTCCTAGGTCTTTCATGGAGAATTCTTTAGGATAACCATATTTTAACTGTGGTCAACATGGGAATATCATTCTCCAATAAGGAGGATGTCATCCACGTACAATACGAGGAAGACAACAGCGCTCCCACTGACCTTTTTGAAAACACATGGTTCCTCCTTCATTCTTTGATGAAACCAAACTAATTTTGATCACATCATTAAAATGAGTGTTTCCAGCTCCGAGATGCTTGCTTAAGTCCATATATGGATCCTTTGCAGCTTGCAAACCTTGTGATCAGTATCACTGGATGTGAAACCTAGCGGCTGTTCCATATAGATATCTTCCTCAAGATATCCATTTAAGAATGCATCGTTTTCACGTCCATTTGTCCATATTTCATAATCGAAATAGGCTGCAACAGCAAGCAATGTGCGGATGGATTTTAGCATAGCTACTGAAGAAAAGGTATCCTGATAGTCAATGCCTTCATGCATTGACTATAACCTTTTGCCACTAGTCTAGCCTTGAATGTCTCCACATTTCCATCTGCACCAATCTTTCTCTTGAAGATCCATTTACACCCAATAGGTACTATACCTTCTGGTGGATCTACCAAGGTCCAGACTTGGTTTGAGTGCATCGAGTCAATTTCTGACTTCATTGCCTCTAACCATTTCTCGGAGTCGATATCTGATATCGCCTCGTTATAGGTTTTGGGATCATCACCATGAACACCATTACCTACGAGGAACATTTCCTCTACTTCCTCTGAAATAATACCTAAGTATCTCTCTGGGGGATGGAAAACTCTTTCCGATCTACGAGGTGGAGGAGGTAGTGTTCTTATTGGCTCAACCTGATTTGGTTCCAATTGGTCCTTAGCTCGTTGTACTTGTGAGACTTTCTCATCAAGCTTGATCTGCTTTCCAATGCCGCTATCTTGAATAAACTATTTTTCAAGAAAGATGGCATGTCGACTCACAATCACATTGTGGTCTTCTGGAATGTAGAAATAATATCCTAATGACTCTTTAGGATATCCTATGAATCGAGCTCTAAAGGACCTAAACTCTAACTTGTCCGCTTGTTGTCTTTTGACATGAGCCGGACAACCCCAAATTCTGAGATGACTCAGACTTGGTTTCTTACCATGCCATATCTCATACGGTGTGGTAGGAACGGTTTTAGAGGAAACCCTATTCAGTAAATATATTGCAAGTTAACAACTGATGTCCCCAAAGAAAATCAGGGAAAGGTCTGTGAAGCTCATCATGGATCGAACCATATCTAATAGGATCTGATTTCCTCCATTCTGAAACCTTGTTGAGTTGAGGTGTTCTATGTGGAGTTCATTAAGAGACTGTGCCATTTTACTTAAGATAGTCCAAGAATTCTCGACTAAGGTATTCACCTTCTCGATCTGATCGAAGAACCTTAATGGGTTTTCTAGTTTGCTTTTTAACTTCACGTCTGAATTCCTTGAATTTTTTAAAGGCTTTAGATTTGTGTCTCATAAGATACACATATCCATATCGAGATAAATCATCGATAAAGGTTATGAAGTAGTCAAAGTTGCCTCTAGCCGGCACATCAAATAGATCGCACCCATCAATATGTACTAGGGCAAGTAGTTCCGTGGCCCTTTCCCCATGTCCTATAAAAGGGAGCTTAGTCATTTTGCCATGAAGACATGATTCATAAATTGGATATGACTAGAAAGTCAATGAACTCAATAGTCCAGTTTCCTCCAATTTGTTGATTCTATCTTCTGTTATATGACCTAGCCTTAGGTGCCATAGATATACCTATTGTTTGGATTATCCCTAGGTCATTTGATCTTATGGCATTCACATTTTGCTCGATATTAAAGACAGATACATCAATATGTAACCGGTAGAGACCGTTAATAAGAAAACCACTTGCAATTTTATTTCTTTCATAAAGAATTTTACAATGGTCCTTAAGAAAACTAATTACATAGCCTTCTTGTGCTAAACATGAAACAAAAATCAAATTCCTACTTGCAGTAGGCACATAATAATAATTCCTAAGTACTAAATCTAAGCCAGACGGTAGTCAAAGAGGATAGGTTTCCACGGCCACAGCAGCAACCCTTGCTCCATTTTCTATGCGTAGGATCATCTCACCATCCCTTAGCCTCCTGCTATCCTCAAGATCCTGCATGGAAGTGCACAAATGAGCACTAAAACCAGAGTCAAGCATCCAACTGGATGCAAAAGAAACCATAAGGTTAGATTCAATGACGAGCATACCTCTAGAAGGATCTGTCTCCTTCTTATTCTCCAGGGTGGCCAGGTATGTAGGACAGTTCTGCTTCAAGTAGTCGTCAGTATTATAATGAAAATACTTTTCTTTGTCAGCGGCTTTCTTCTTCAGCTCTGCCTTTGTTTTCTTTTCACCTTCCACCTTCTGCTTTTTCATAGACTTCTTCTATCCAAAAAAAATTTCTCTTGGAAGAGGTCCGTTCCATAGCAAGTACTGAGCCTTTAAAACCTTTCATGGAAAGCTCAGCATAACCAGCATATTCATAAGCTCGACTAGAGTATTCTGAAGTTTATGCATATGGTAGTTCATGATGAACTATCCATACGCATCAGTCAAGGATTGCAGAATTATATCATTCTGTAGATCCTGATCTAACTTCACTCCGAGCTTCTCAAGCTCTTCCAAGTCCTAGATCATCATCAGACAATGATCTTGGACTGACTACCCATCATGCTTTTTGGACTTAAATAGTCGTTTAGTGATCTGATATTTGGCTGCGCGACTCTATTCACCAAACAACTCTTGCAGGTGAGCCAACATTTAGCGGACAATCTTGATATCTTCATGTTGGCACTGAAGCTCATCAGACATTGAGCTCAACATGTAGTATCTAGCCTTATTATCTTCATCCATCCATTTGTCAAGAGACGCTCTCTGTTCAGCGGACGGATGAGCTGATAAGATAGGGGGATCCTAGTCCAATACATGAGTCAACTTCTCGGAACCCAAAATAATTTTAAAGTTTTGGAGCCAATCCTTGTAATTGGGTCTGGTCAGTCTATGCATGTCCAGGATATGGATTAGTGGATTGGATGCAGATATTTTTTTTCTGTATAGAGTCAAAGTTTCTAATTAGATTTTGTAATTAAGACTTAACCAATTTATTTAGTGGTTTGATTTTTAAATAAATTAGCTCCCACTAATTTCTCGGATCCCTACACTCTCTTTGTAGAGATGCAAAAATCTCCATGATTACTGATTTCTAGTGGATGGTGCAATCCCACTGACTCATCACCTCACCTAATAGTTATTGGTGAGCCAATGAGTGAACAATTTTTGTCCATTGATTCTTTAATTATGGCGCATCCAGACTTGGTCTCTAATTCATGAATCTCACTACACCTAGAATATTGATCCACTCCATAGTTAAGTTAGACCCACTATTTACACAGATTGGATTCCTAATTGGGTCTCTCTCATCGTATCCAAAATATTGAGCCCAATCCATCCTCCAGTCCGTAGCATCCAATGCCTAATAGACATGGTTGCATCTTTCTGGTGCAACTAAACCACTGTGACCAGCTGAGAACAATCAACCCTGAGAGGGGCCCGCACATCTACAATGGTGGAAGACCTTAGACTTAATCTTTTCTTAGAAAGATTTGATTTAGATCTCTTTAAACTTGACTTGACATAGCCATAACCATTACGACTAACCTACTGGCATGGGTTAGCTCGGATTGTTAGCCACCTTAGATAAGATAGGACTAGGTTGACAAATATGGTCAAGTAAGTGAGACCGGTGGAAGGGATATACCATTAACTCGACAAGAATGCAATCGAGTCGAGTAGCTCCCAATTAAAAATTAGTAGATCGTATCTACCAAACTTACCTTTGACACTAAATTATTGAACCAGAACCAATCGGGTTAGCCTACAGTCTAGACTCTAACCACTGAGCCTAATTATGTCTTAACTTGATCGATCACTCATGTGACTCGATCTTGACCTAGACTTAATCCTATTAGGCTGGTCAATTTAAGTATTCTTAATCCCACCTAATCAACTCTTGATTCAGTTTGATCAACCGCTGGGCCTAATTGAGCTACCCAAGTCCGAATCCAATTTTATGAATATATCTTAGATCTAAAAATTTTTAATTTTAAATCTAATATATTTCATAATCTTAATTCTCAATTAAGTTTAGGATTTCAGGATCTAGGATTTCAGAATTTCTGGATCTAGGGTTTTGCAGAAAATAAGTTTTGATTTTTGATTAAGATTGAACGCGCAGCACGCCTATACACCATAAGAATACCCCATCGAATGGGAGGAGAGGGTCTTTAAACCCTACTTCGTTCTTATGATCGACAGCCAAGGGAAATGCCTTAATCATATATCACATATATAAAAATTAATCTAACTAAAAACATGCTTTGCATACAACTCATGTATCATATTATGCATGTTTTCAGATCTAAATTATCTCAAAAATATCTAAAAAATAAGATTTAAATTTGATCATATCAAATTAAAATTTATTCTAGAAAATTTAGTAGAACTATTTAACAACTAGTCTGAATATGCATCTGTCATATCTCATATGAATAAATTAAATAAATTTATTTTCTACTTTTTAGATCTAATTATAATATTTATAATATTAGAAAATAGTAAATAAATAGATCTAAAAATTATAATTAATCAAATTAAAATTATGATCAAGCTAGACTACACATAGAATAATTCTATTCCTAGTCTAGTCATGCATCTCATACATCTTAGATCTAGATTATTTAATTTTTAATTTTCTAATTTTAGATCTAATCACATCTAATGTGACATTTGAAATCATCTAATTATCAGATCAAAAATAAATTAAAATCACATCTAAAGAATTATGGAATCCGGCTCTGATACCAATTGAAGGAAAAAACCTATTTTTCGAATCAAGTTCGTTCAGATCTGATTGGATCAGGAGGGATATTTCAAAAATTTTTCTCTAAGATCCTAATCAAATCTAAGACTCCTCAGATCTAATCTTATTAATCTATAATAAAAAAATAAAAATTAAATCTAATTTAATTATATCTTTATTTTGGGTGATCCAATTACCTTGTGATGATCCTGATGCTTGCCTGAGGTTCTAGATGTAGCCATGCAAGTGCTTGGCCTCGATCGATATCCACTTGGGCAAGATTTGAAGATAATCTCCTTCTCAATCAATCCTCTAAAAATCAGATCTGGATCTAATCTTGAAGGTTTTCAAAATGGCTTTTGAAGAACAGTCGTTGTCTCTTGCAGCGGTGCTGCCTTCTTCCTTTCCTAGCTAATTTCACTTGCTTGGATCACACCTTCTTCATGCCCAAGGGACTTTGGGCATGAAGAGGAGAAGAGGATCAGAGGGTGGTATGGAGAAGGAGGGAGAGGGGCTATGTGGCATGGGCTAAAGGCAGAATCCTTGAATTCTAGGTACAGACAGGGTTTATATAGACCCTGCTGCGCCATGCAGGATCTAAATCTGATTAGTGGGATGACATCATCCGATCCAATCAGATTAGAGTCCCTCAAAACTCTCCTTAGGTGTCACTAAGATTGGGTCAAACAAGTCTTCTTGGCGCCACCTAGTCCCTGAAGCAACTAGAGTCCCATACAGAAGGGACTCCATCTTCTATCCTCATGGGGCACATGCCTCCCTAGGCGTGTGCCCCTTGCCTATCTACTTTTTAGCAGGGAGATAAGTCCCCAGGTTCTCTCCTATTGGTGCATGACATATGGGTAGATATCTAAGTGTGCAAGGTCAATAACATTTGACCAATGTCCGAAGATAAGATTTAGCAGGTGACGGAAAATGATAGGTGTTGTCTCAAATTTATTTCATAAATTAAGACAACCCTTTTCTAACCTAGATAAGCTCTAGTCAGACTAAGTAAAGGTTTCTAAGTGAGCCCAAATATATTTGGCTCAGTCGAGACAAGCTTTAATGATTGTTAAAGGAGAACATTAGGCTCAATCGTGTGCTAGCATGATTTCTTGAATCTAATTGAATCTTATTCAAATCAATTGAACTAGGTTAATCCAATTGATGATGTCCAAATCCAAACCCTTGTTTTTATGATCTGATTAGGTTCAGTTTCGTATGGTAATGGGATATGTCATGATCTCTATCATCGGCATCATCGAAACATCTTCCGATTGATCAGAACTTTTCTAGTTCAGACAACTAGTATGATCGATCATCCAAATCATTCTAATTGCTCCCAAAATCCACCAGTGATACCTAGTAGCATATGGTGTCAGTCCATTAGAACTAAAAGCAAACCTCTTGGTGCAGTTACTTATGTGATTAAGTTCCTCTATCTTGAGCCCCAACCGGATTAGGGTTAAGGTGATCTCGTCAAATCCTAATATCCATCATATGAATTAATCATTCAATTCAAGTCCAATATGAAAACTCTAATAGAAACTCTTTCTATTATTTCACTCTACCATGGCCATAGACTTATAAACTTGACTCTCATGATCATAATAGGGCTACTTCTCATCTACCGAGGTAGATCCCTTATTGGTGCAATCCAATTCCTACAATGAACATGCTATAGCCAACATACATTCAGGATTCCAAATAGCTAGAAGACTGAGTTATGGTGTAGTCAAACTATAACACCCTCAAGGTGAACTGTCGATGCATCTCAGATCAAAGAACTAGACACACCACTGTAGCTTCGAACCAGTCATCGATGAGAAGGTAGACTTCCTCATGACTGCTTGAGGTGGTCACGCTCAGTGCCCTCATTCTCTAACATGTACCTATACTCTCACTCCGATATCTCTATACCGTAGACTCAAGACTCATCTATCCAAAAGAAGTGATCGTACACCAACCTTTCGGATCAATGATGGGAGCATTTTATGAGTTAATAATGAAAATTCATATTTAAATTTTCAACTCTTAAAAATATGAACTATCATTACCATTAACTCAAGGGATGTATCACAGACACTTTGAAATACACTTTATGATAAAAAATAACCTATTTTATTATTTATAATTAAAATTATAATTTTATCCTTAGAAGTGTATTACAAGTGTCAGCCAATCTGGCTTCTAGGGCATACATAAATAGGGGTGTCTTAACCCCTTCAAAATGAGAAGTTCATTTTAACCCAAGTCAGGCAAGCTAGAAGAGAAATTGTTCTCTTGAACAAATAGGCTAAACAAGAGAAAATAACAAGTAATTTCTAGTCAAGATTGTTATATGATAACATCTTGTAATTTTTCTATTTGTAATGTTACCTGGGTATTGGATATCGAAAGTCTAGTTCATATTTGCAATTCATTGCATGGACTTCAAGTTGATAGAAAATTTGAAAATGGCAAAAGATTTCTAAATGTTGGGGATGGATGCAATATTCCAGTCCTAGCATTAGAGATTTTTTAGCTTGTTTTCAAAACATATAATACTATTTTGAGTGATAGTCACTATTGTCCATCCGTCATGATGAACTTAATATCTATAGGGCTTTTGGCTCAAGATAGTTATTGCTTATCAATAAAGAAAAGTTATTATGATATCATTATGAATGATGTTACAATAATACATAGATAATTAAGAAATAGCATTTATATTTTATTACAGCCTAGTGTAATGTATACGTCTAACAAATGCCCAAAATTAGATAATGTTACTGATGCTTATCTTTGGCACTGTGGGCTCGATCGTATAAATAAAAATAGGATCAATAGGTTAGTCAAGGAAGGTATCCTCGACATTAATGATTGTGAATCATTGATGACCGTGAGTCTTGTCTTCTTGGAAAGATGACCACGTCACCCTTTACTAGAAAGGGTGAACAGGTTGGTGATGTTTTGGGTCTAATACATAGTAATACCAGAGGTGGGTATTACTACTTCATTACATTTACTGATAACCTATTTAGGTATGAGTATGTCTATCTTATAAAGAATAAATTCGATTCATTTGAAATATTCAAATGATATCGTAATGAGTTAGAAAAATAACTTAGAAAGAGTATTAAAACTTTTCAATTAGACCAAGGAGGTGAATATCTTTCTAATGAATTTTTAACATATCTAGGAGAGAATGGGATTCTCTCTCAATGGATCCCTCTAGGAACATACAACATAATGAGGTGTCAGAAAGAAGGAATCGAATCTTGTTAGATATTGTTCGATCCATGATGGAGTTTGTGTGAGTTCAGAAGTGGCACTCCTATGTATTGAAAATATGAGGAGATAGGTCGTGGAAAGATGGAAGCAAGCCAAAAGAGAAATTAGCTCTCCTAGAAAAATTCAGAAACTAGACTGGCTCACCCTGAGACTGAGCCAGCTAAGTTGGAAATTGGGCCGGCTCAGTCCAGAACTGGATTCGCTAGGTCTCAGAGGAAAATTCAGATATAGAGCAGTATTTTTGGGACTGCAAGCATGGTGCATAATTAGGTCGGCTCAGTCTGGGACTGAGCCAGACAGAGCCGACCCAATCGCGGGTTAGTCGGCTCAGTTTGAAATATAGTCGGTTCAATTTTTGTGGGTTTTTATTTTGTGTACGTGGGTTGTTTGGATTTAAAAAGTTTTTCTATGAGCTTCGGCTTGACTCTTTGTAAAATATATATACTGAAAATAGGTCAAGATTGTAGTAAGGCTTAGATATATAATTAATAAAAGCTTTGAAGGGTAGTTTTGCTGGTGTGTGTGATCATGAAGGGTGTTAGGGATTTATTCTTAACTTGTTTGAAGTCATGGGATCGAGTGGATTCATGGTGGATTTTGAGAAGTTCGACGGCAAGGAAAACTTTACCCTATGGTAGCAAAGAGAAGGAGTTGTTGGTTCAGCAGAGGATCTACAAGGTCTTGATAAAAGAAAGGTCGCAAAAGATTAGCGCTGAGGATTGGGAATAGTTTGAAGAAATTGCTTTTAGCATAATCCGAATGTGCTTGGCCGATCAGGTTTTTCTCGAGGTTTGTATAGAGACTACAGAAAAAGAGCTCTGGGAGAGACTGGAGAACACAGAACATGACCAATAAGCTGTGGCTAAAGAAATAGTTGTATAGTCTGAGGATGCTCGAAGGCAGAGATCTTATTGCATATATCCAAAAGTTTAATCGGGTATGTTCTGAGGTGATGAATTTGGATGTGAAGATCGATGAGGAGGATCGGACGTTGCTGCTATTATGTTCTCTCCCAGGTTCGTTTGTGAAGAAAACCGAGCAGGGTTTAGGGCATACTTTTCGAAAATATTTTTGAATAAAATACAGTGAAAGCTAAAATTAATCTAATATTAATTCTTTAGCATGCCATTGATCTAATCAATTACCCTACTCAGTATCTAGACATGGTAATACATAATAGAAAAATAAAATGCATTCGATCAGCAAATCGAATTTGCTGACCGATACAAGTTCAGAACTTGATACCTTTTCATGGGTAGCTGATCTCCACGATCTGAATCCACTGAAAGAAGCTGTTACGCTGCAACCACACACTCATCCAACCTCTATGGATGGTCCACATGGAACTCCTTGTCCCAACCAGCTTCACCAGAGTGCTAGCTCCTCGTCGGGGCTTTCGATGGCTAATCAAGATTGATCTGATTGGTTGTATACTTTTTGATTTTTTAGATACTCTAAAAAATTAGAACACAACTATTAGAGGATGATGAAGAGGTGTTCCAAATTTGGTGGTGATTCGATGCTCACAGCACTCGATCTCTGCACCTAAACCCAGATTCCTAAAACTAAGGTTTCATTCGGCCCGAAAACCCTGCCTGACACACTAAAAATCCTATCATGCCCTCTCTATGTGGAGTTTTTCTATGAAAAAAGTTTTTATGGAAAGATGACTTTTAGATCTATAAACTCTATTTAGATCATATCTAAAAATTGGGTATCCTTAGAGGTGAAAATCAGAAGAGAAGAGTAAAGTGCTACAGGACCCTGCTCACCTTCACTCCAAGATTTTTCTCATAATGCTAACCCCTTCTTCTAAATGCACAAAATTGTTTATAATTTATTGACGTGAATACCATGGGAAAGGTGTGTAGAAAATGATAAGGGTCTAGTGGTTGGGAGGTTTTAACCACTTTTCTAGGGAAGTTTTATTTTTAATCTCTCCTCCTTTCTTTTGAGTTTTTTTTTGAGAGAGTCTCAAATTAGCAAACTCTCATCTTCCTTCTCATATTTTGGAGAGTCTAAATATTAAAGAAGGAAGCATCGGATCGACCCTCGAAGAAGGATTAACACAGTATTAGCATGCTGTGCTGATTTTCTGCATCGAACTTCAGATCAGAGATCGTAGGCTCGTGTGGATGACTCCTAGAGGTCGGATGCATGCGCGGCTCGTGACTTCATCCTCAAGCCTGGATTAGGAAGTTAGAACATCTAAACTTGCTCAGGTAATAGATCTGATCTATAAACTTCTTACTTGCATTTGATGTAATATAGATCTAGGTTGATTTGATCAACCTTTTTCTTTCTTATTTGATTTTAATTTTTGATTTAATATCATGCCTTAATCATGTAATAGATCTAAGATCTAGGTATTTACATAATTATTTAAATAAATTTTAAATTTATTTAAGTCTTTTGCTGTAAGATCTTGAAAAAGTTTCAAGATCTACCTATGAAATCCTAGATCTGGTGGTTCCTTCAATTAGTATTAGAGCCAGGTTCTTATTACATAATTTTTATGCATGTCTAGATTATTTTCTAGATTAGATCTAATTTATAATTTAATTATTAAATTTAAAATTTAAAAAAATAAAATAAAATAAAATATTTTAGATTGCACGGACTGCCATAAGATTGTCCTGCTGTAAGGTTTACCCCTTATAGTGAATAGGTTGTTCTAGTACGTGCTGATCTAAAATATTGATCATAAAATTTTGTATTAGATCTAAGAGATTTTATGATCTGATTAAAAATATTTTAATCTAATTTTAATCATCATAAATGTGTTAGATTTGATCTAGAGAGATTTATGATTAATTATTATTGAAACTATTTCAATTATATGAACCTATTTAGATTAGATCTAAAGTAGTTTTATGTTTATTTTACTTGCATATTGATTATGAATCAAACGTACAACTTGGTTGATAGAACCATATTGTAAAAATATTTTACAAACATGAAAATCATTTTCAAAAAGCCGAACCCCAACCCTCAGCCCAAAACTTAATTGAGAATTAAGAAGTTGATTGATTAGGATCTAGGATTGTGAATTGAAGATCCTAAGACACAAATTATAACACATTGGCTTAAATGGGTTAGTGGGGATTAGGTCCATTAATTGGGTTAGACCTAGGGTTAGATTAAAGAATGGACTTAATTAGAGAATTGACTAAATCTAATCAATTGTTGTCTTAGATTATGTCAAGGATTCTCTAGATCAATTACAATAGTTGTAGTTGGTCAAGTCCATGTCTTTTAACAAGACCGAAGATGGAGTTGATTCTTGGCTACGCGGTCTAACATGAACTATTAGGTTGATCAAATTGAAACTAGTTAAACCAGTTGGTGTCTAAGGTAAACCAGACCAATAATTTTTAATTGGTAGCCCACTTATCTGGCCATTTTTTATGGTCTCTAAGGCAAGCGGTCTCTAAGGCAAGCCTGGCAGACCCTTCCACTGATCGAACTTACCTGGCCTCTTGGTGAGATTATGTTTTGATCAGATCGCTTGACTATTCGAGCTAACCCATGTCAGCTAGGTAAATCAGTTTGACTGATTTAGGTACTCCTAGACCAGTCTATTAATGGTCTCCCTTAAGTTGACTTGGTGAAGTTAGTGGGAGGATCATGACAAGCTGGTTAATCTGACATACACGCTTCTATAAATAAATCTTCTAAAATTATTAGGTTCCTAAAATGAAATAGTTATATGATAACTGAATCATAGCCTCCCATTAAAGTGGATGATAATGGATCCATTAGTTGGATCATTAGAGGCTCAAAGGCTTGGTGCTTATCGATTGATAGAATTATCATTTATTATATGATCTCTTGGATACATCTTTCTAAATGGTAGTTAGGTGGGCCAACCAAAGTTGGGCCTGATCATTTATTGGTTGGATGGGCCAAGTATGGTCATGTTAATGGTTGGACCTAACTAGATCCTTTTCTAAGAAGGCCAAAGCCAACTGATTAGGGCCTGAGGCAAAATTTAATTATTGAAAATTATTTAGAGAAATAATTAGTTATGAACCTACCCTTAGATGTCCATAGGTGGGCTAACCAAAGTTGGGCTTGTGTACAGTCTATGTGGATTCTAGTACCCACTAAGAAATTAGGGTAATTCCTCGAATTGGAGGTAGAGGCTACCAATTCGAATAAAATAGTGGAAGAAACCTTTTGATTAAAGTCCAAATCTTTAGGTTTAATGAATCAATTACTAATTAGATTTTGATTTTTCTTTGTACAAACATGGCCACTTCTCTATCGCTCTGATCATTGTTGGATAATGATAAGTTGGTGGGATCCAACTTCGGTAGCTGGTACCGAAAGTTGAAGATTGTCCTGGAGCATGAACAGATCCTATATATGCTGATGGATCCTGCACCTGAGGAGCCAGCTACCAATGCACGTGGAATAGTCAAAGACACTTATTAGAAGTGGCTTAGTGATCGAACCATGGTGCCCTGCATTTTGCTGGCTGCGATGAGCGACGAGTTCAGTCACAAGTTTGAGATAGCTCAGCCAAATGAAATGTTCTAAGTATTAGAGGATTCTTTTGGCACACTCAATGAGATGATGTTGTGAGGCACAAGACTGGTTGTGCCATCTTCAATGCCAGATGTGGGATGGTGCCTTTGTCACTGATCATGTATTGTACGTGATCGAGGTGATAGAGCGCTTGAGCAAGCTCGGCTTTTCCTTGCACAAATAACTTGGGAAAGATGTAATACTGAACTCGCTGCCCAAGTCTTATCTCCCATTCCTTACATATAATGTCAAAGTTTGAAGTGGACTACCACGGGGTTACTGGGCTTACTTCAGAACTTTGAGAAGGATCACCAACTCCATAAGGAGTCGGTGAACTTAGTGGGTGGTTCATCTTCTTGTTCTCGATCCTTTGGGAAAGGAAAGAAGAACAAGAAGAAGAAAGCCAAGAAGGTGCATGTTCATGCTAGGACACCTATGCAGGCTCAGACCCCAAAGACCAAGCCCGATAAGAGTCAAGCCGAATGCTTCTTTTGCAAGAAGCAGGGGCACTGGAAGAGGAACTATCCTCAGTACATTGCCTCCCTAGACCTGAACAGGCAGAGAAAGAAGCAAGCCATTGCTGGGCAAGATATTTATATGATAACTCACAATTTTTCTATTTGTGATATTACTGACTGGGTATTGGATACCAGTAGCCCTTACCATATTTGTAATTTGTTGCAGGGGTTGTAGGTCAGTAGAAGATTCGAGCAAGGTGAGAGATTCCTGAATGTTGGAGATGGAAGATTAGTTCTAATTCTAGCTTTAGAAATTTTGAAACTTGTATTTGAATCTCATACCATTGTTCATAGTAATTGTCATTTCTGTCCTAGTTTCCTTTTAAATATCATTTCTGTAGGCCTTTTGGCTATGAACAATTATAAAATTTCAATAAAGAAACGAGTTTATAATATCATTGTGAATGGTGTTACTACTTTCTATGGACAATTGAACAATGGTATATATATGTTATCACAACATGTTAATATA
Source organism: Cocos nucifera (assembly GCA_006176705.1). Taxonomy (NCBI): domain Eukaryota; kingdom Viridiplantae; phylum Streptophyta; class Magnoliopsida; order Arecales; family Arecaceae; genus Cocos; species Cocos nucifera. The sequence goes on along the minus strand of QRFJ01001027.1, from coordinate 395,145 downwards.
GTCTATTCTACTGGCAAGCACCCTAGATTAGATAGTGTATTAGATATCTACTTATGGCACTGTAAGCTAGGTCATATAAACAAGAACAGGATAAACAGGTTCACTCAGGAGGAAATCCACAAAGTTAATGATTGTGAATCACTTCCAACCTATGAGTCCTATTTTCTTAGTAAAATAATCAAGTCACCTTTCACTAGAAAAGGTGAGAGAGCCAATGAGCTCTTAGGTCCGGTATATACTGATGTATGTGGACTAATGAGCACAAGTGCCAGAGGCACATATGTCTACTTCATCACTTTCACAGATGATCTATCCAAATATGGATATGTCTATCTGATGAAACATAAGTTGGATTCTTTCAAAATGTTCAAACGATTCCGAAGTGAAGTAGAAAAACAAACCGAAAAGAGTATTAAAACTCTTTGGTCTAACTGAGGAAGAGAATACCTTTCTGGTGAGTTTCTCATATATCTAGGAGAGAATAGAATTCTCTTCCAATGAACTTCTCTTGGAACACCATAGCATAATGGTGTGTCTGAAAGGAGGAATCAGACTCTATTAGACATGGTTCGATCCATGATGAGATTTGCCAGCTTGTCGATATCCTTCTGGGGTTATGCACTCGAATCAGCTTGTTATCTATTAAATAGGATTTCAAGTCTGTAGTTAAAATCTCATATGAGATATGGATAGGGCATAAGCCAGCACTTTCACACCTTAGGGTTTGGGGGTGCCTAGCTTATATCAAATGGTTAGTTACAAACAAACTTGGACCTAGATCTGATAAGTGTACATTCATAGGATACCCAAAAGAGACCAAAGGATACTATTTCTACCATGTTGATGAAGAAAAGGTGTTCATCAGCCTTAGGGCAACCTTTTTAGAAAAGAAGTTCCTTGATGAAGAAACTGTTGCCTCTAAGGTTGAACTTGATGAAGTTCAATAAGTTGAAAGTCCAATACAGAATGTTGAACCTAAGTCAGATTTAATCAAATCAGATCCGAAGCCTAGTGAACCTACACCATTAAGGCGATCCGGTAGAGTACCCCACCATCTAGATAGATACTATGGATTCTTGATCCAGGATGGTGATCTCATCGAACTCGATGAGAACAATAAGGATCCGATCACTTATATGGATGCGATGCAGATACCCGACTCTGAGAAATGGCTAGAAGCCATGAGATCCAAAATGGATTCCATGAAGGTCAATGATGTATGGACATTAGTTGACCCACCTGAAGGGGTTAAACCCATTGGGTGTAAATGGGACTTCAAAAGGAAGAGGGGTGCAGACGGAAAGATGGAGACCTATAAAGTCTGTCTGGTTGCCAAGGAGTATCGTCAACGTTATGGTATTAAATATGATGAAACGTTATTGATGCGTGCGTGGGGCGAGTGACTCCGAATAGAAAATTTCAGGATTGCGTAATTTTGGGAAAATGGCGTAACTTCCTCAATACAGGTCGGATTGACCCAATTCCAAAAGTCACAGATCAAGGACTCGTAGATCTACAACTTTCATGTTTTGAGTTTCCACAAATAAGCTCTGTGGAGTGAGCGATTCTGGGAGGAAGTGGATGAGGCACTGTGTTTGTGGGGATGTGTGTAACTCGAGGATATGGAAGGTTTATCACCTAAGCCTAAAGGCACAAGCCACCAGCCAAGGATAAAGGACCGAGATAGTTGCAGTTCACCACCAAGGCTTAAAGGAAATTCCACCGGCCAAGGATAAAGAACTGTTTGATTCACCACCAACGACGTTGGATAAAGAATCGAGATAATAATTCAACTCACAAAGAGGAATTTTCATTCATTCAACCAGTCTGATTACAAAATGAGAATATGTCTCATTATATAGATATTAGACTCAGAATTGAAAACAACATGGGAACTACCCAAACATTAAAGACTAAACAAAACTGAAATAGCATTAAAGGTCTAGGAACTAGGGAATGCAATAAATGACATGGGGACTAGGAGTCTTATCTCTTCAGCCTTCAAAATTCGTCCACCAACAATAACTAGCAAATATCTACTTCCAAAGAGTATTAAATCACTATGGAACTTATCCTGAATAACTCCCCTTTGATATATCATCGATCAGCAACGAATTTTGATATTGGTATCATCATTCCTTAACCCATCGAAGCAAGTTGTAACCGAAGTTAGTCTTGGCATGAATAAGTACCGATAGTGTTTGTTTTGCCGAAGGAATCTGCTCAGGACTTAAGGATTGATCAGTAGTCTCGGATGCTCCCGCATCATTCCCCCCGGGTTGTTTGAGATTTGTCCTCAAATCTGACAAGTCATCATCCTCCAAGTAAGGAGAAAGATCACCTACATTAAAAGTTGCCGAAACTCCATATTCTCCAGGAAGATCAATCTTGTAAGCATTTTCGCCAATTCTCTCGAGAACTTCAAATGGACCGTCAGCTCTAGGCATAAGCTTATTCTTCCGCTGAGAAGGAAATCTTTCCTTCCTTAAGTGTAACCACACAAGATCACCTGGTTGGAAATGAGCCTTCCTCCGATGTTTATTAGCTTTCTTCCTATAAGACTCGTTAGCCTTCTCGATCTTGCTTCGAATCTGCTCATGGAGTTTTTTCATTGATTCAGCTCTCTCTTTGCCATCAAAGTTCACTTGTGAATTGGATGGAATAGGAATTAAATCAATCGGTGTGAGCGGATTGATTCCATACACAACTTCGAAGGGTGATCGACCAGTAGTATAACTCGGTGATCGATTATAAGCGAACTCAGCATGTGCAAGCTTCAAATCCCAATCTTTTAGAGATTTACTAACCATTCCTCGAAGTAACGTAGTGAGAGTGCGATTGGTTACTTCTGTTTGGCCATCGGTTTGAGGATGACAAGTGGTGCTGAATAGAAGTCTGGTTCCAAGCATTCTCCATAAGGTCTTCCAGAAATAACTTAAAAACTTAGAATCACGATCAGATACAATGGTCTTTGGTACTCCATGAAGGCGAATGATCTCCTTGAAATAAAGATCAGCCACATGAGATGCATCATCCGTCTTGTGACATGGAATAAAATGAGCCATTTTAGAAAACCGATCAACGACCACCATAATGGCATCTTTTCCCCTCTGAGTTCTTGGAAGAGCCACAATAAAATCTATGCTCACATCTTCCCAAGGCTGTAATGGTACTGGGAGGGGAGTATACAGCCCTTGATGGAAATGACTCTTTGCTCTTTGACAAGTTGCACACCTCAAGATGATAGCATGTACCTCTCCACTCATCTTTGGCCAATAAAAGTGCTCTTGAAGGATTTCAAGAGTTTTGTTCACGCCGAAGTGACCAGCCAAACCTCCACCATGTGCTTCTCGGATCAACAATTCTCTAAATGAACTCTTCGGCACACATAATCGATTTCCCTTGAAAAGGAAGCCATTTTGGAGAGAATATGTACCTTGAATTCCATGTTTGCAACTATCGATAATAGTAGAGAACTCCGGGTCTTCAGAATATAGTTCTTTCATGGATTGAAAACCAAGAATTCTAGAATCAAGAACAGCAAGCATACAGTATCTTCTTGATAAAGCATCCGCAACAACATTAGTATGGCCAGGTTTATACTTCGAAACGAAAGAAAAGGATTGAAGAAATTCTACCCATTTGGCATGCCTTGAGTTGAGCTTGCGTTGGCCACTAATAAACTTCAAAGCCTCATGATCAGAATGAAGTACAAACTGTTTAGGCCTCAAATAATGACTCCAATGATCAAGAGCTCTCACAATGGCGTAGAACTCCTTATCATAAGTTGAGTAGTTCTTCTTCGAATCAGTTAACTTTTCACTGAAATATGCCAATGGTCTTTGTTCTTGAACAAGAACAGCTCCAATGCCAACTCCACTTGCATCACATTCAACTTCAAATACTTTATCAAAATTAGGAAGGGCAAGAACGGGGGACTCACATAGCTTCTGTTTGATGAGTTCAAAAGCGTCATGAGCAGCTCCTGTCCATTCAAAAGAACCCTTCTTCATGCATTCAGTGATAGGGGCCATGATTGTACTGAAGTTCTTCACAAAACGATGATAGAAAGAAGCAAGGCCATGAAAACTCCTTACATCGGTAATGGATTTCGGAACCGGCCAGGTTTTCATTGCATCCACCTTCAATTGATCAACAGAAATCCAATGAAGAAATATGCTCCTCTTCGCTTCGACTATAAACAAGGATATCGTCAAAGTATACAACAACAAATCGACCAATAAAGGAACGAAGAACCTCGTTCATAAGCCTCATGAAAGTACTTGGAGCATTAGAAAGTCCGAATGGCATAACCAACCATTCATATAAACCTCCCTTAGTCTTGAAAGCTGTTTTCCACTCATCTCCTTCCCGCATTCGGATCTGGTGATAGCCACTTCGCAAATCTATCTTCGAAAACACAGTAGAACCATATAATTCATCAAGCATATCATCAAGTCTAGGTATAGGATACCTATACTTAATAGTGATGTTGTTGATGGCTCGGCTATCGACACACATTCTGAATGTTCCATCCTTCTTTGGTACGAGTAGAGCCGGAACAGAACATGGGCTCATACTTTCTCGAACATATCCCTTGTCGATAAGTTCATTGACTTGTCTTTGCAACTCCTTTGTTTCCTCCGGGTTGCATCTATATGCTGCTTTGTTCGGTAAGAGGGGCACCGGGCAGCAAGTCAATTTGGTGCTCAATACCTCTTATTGGAGGTAATCCAGATGGCAATTCTTCGGGGAACACATCTGCAAAGTCTCTTAACAAGGAATGCATTTTCGGATGTATAGGTCTCTCTTTCTCACTCTTTTTCTCAACCATAAGCAAAGCAAATACATTTTTCTGTTTGGTAATGGCTCTCTCAACCTGTGTTTTACTCAAGAAAAGATTTTCCTTACTAGTGTTTCCCTCCCCAGGTTGATTTCGATGTAGCATGCTCGGTTTCAAAGATTCAAGAGTAATGCATTTTCGTTCCTTGTGAAAAGAGTATGTGTTTTTATGCCCATCATGTACAGCCTTTCTATCATATTGCCAAGGTCTACCTAACAACAAGTGACAAGCATCCATGGGAATAACATCGCACAGAACTTCATCTCGATAATTCTTCCCAATGGAAAATGATATAAGGGCTCGTTTGGTTACCTTCACATCACTTCCTTTGCTAAGCCACTGAAGCTTGTAAGGTTGAGGATGTTTCGATGTTGGTAGCTTCAGTTTTTCAATCATGGTTGTCGAGGCGACATTGGTGCAGCTTCCTCCATCGATAATCATCGTACACACCTTCCCGTTAATAGTGCAACGGGTGTGGAAGATGTTCTCCCTTTGCTCATTTTCTTCGGGAGATATCTCAGCATGTAATGCTCTCCGTATCACCAACAACTCGCCATCATCAGCTTTTTCAACGATATTCTCGGATTCTTTAGCTTCAGAATCATTCTGGTCATGTTCATCGCTGGCCTCTTGAAGTTCCAAATCGATCTTCTCAATTTCTTGAAGAGTCATAACTCTCCGATTTGGACAATTAGCTTGCAAATGCCCATAGCCATGGCACTTAAAACACTTCCTTGTGTCACCATCAACTTTCTTGCTGGTTTCTTTGACGGGTTCCACCAACTTCTCTTTACCCTTAGCTTTCGACGAAACACCTTCATATTTGCTTGAGGAAGCACCCCTAAAGTAGGATGTCCCCTTCGAGGAGGTTCTGGAAGAAAACCTCTTGCTACTCTTTAGTTGTTTCTCAACCTTCATTGCTAGCTTGCAAACATCTTCGAAGGACCAATAAGGCTGAAGTTCAACCAAATCAGCAATTTCCTGATTCATGCCACCAAGGAATCGAGCGATGGTTTGCTCGGGAACTTCTGGAACTTCACACCTCATCATGAGTTGTTCGAACTCACGAATATATTCTTCAATACTCATCCCTTGTTGTCTTAGGGAATTCAACTTGAGAAACAGATCTTGCTTATAGGTATCGGGCAAGAACCTCTTCTTCATAAGTTTCTTGAGTTTATCCCAAGACTTGATTC